>CABFWB010003524.1:54926-68478 GCA_902151455.1 Timema bartmani | reverse complement strand
TATCCCCCTCCCCTCATGTAACACCATATATACACTAGACCTCTCAACAATGTTGCATGTTTTATGGATGACCCTTGAATAACGTCAAGTAATAATAATAATCCAATGGAAATATACAATTGTATAACGAAATTGCATGCGGAGTTTTTACTTCGAACATTTTTTCCCATTTAATAACAAAATGTTAGGCAGGAGAAAGATTATTTAATAATTCCTCCTAAATACCCGCATCGGTGGATACATGGTCTAGGGCGTCAAACACGTCTGGTTTGGTTTTCCGATGCCAGGGAGGTAGGAGATGGAATCCCAGCCAAGTGTACGGTGTTTCTTTTCCCTAAATGTGTTTTCCCCTCTCACTTCATGCAAATGCTAGCACATTTCCTCTGACATGTAGCTACATAATCCCTACCCAATTAGAATTAGTAAAAATAATTGGATATCCTGAGAGTGTAGTAAGATTCGGTGCACAAATATATAATAATACAAAATCATATTTAGTAACTGCCTAATAAATCGACTAATAAAAAATAAGTTTGAAATGATACAGGTTTCCACTTTCTAAAGTGGTCCTTTGGAACGTTTGAAAACGTTTTCCGTGTCAAAATGGCCCACCAGTCAGTCAAATCTAGAGAGAGTGGAATAGAGTGGAATAGTAGGACTTCTATTTTAAGTGAGTGAGCTAATAAAAGTTTGCACTTGCAGCTGACGGACCGAAAACCTTCCCACGCGAAAAAAACAAAAAAAAAACAGTTGGTTCATATGTTGGAGCCACTGGTTTATTTAGATATATGGTTCAAAATCAAGGTCAACCCTTAGGACGGATAGTAAGAACACTTTGTATATTTTAATAAATTACTGTATAAGTTTAACTTGCTTTATGAAAGTAACTATATACTAGAAGCTTCAAACCTTGAAAATATTTGCATTTTTTTTTTAATCAGAAAGTTTTACACTCTTGTTAATGTAGATTCGTTTTGAAATAATTTTTCATCTATCAATTATTCCAACAACTTGTAGTCTAATAGTAAAAATAATTTAATATTTTTAAATGCCTTGTTTTGTGTTTTATTACTGCATAAAAAAGTTAGGTGAACTAATTTCATTAGACGTTGGAAATTTTCATAGGAAGAGCCTGTTGCAAAATAAAATCATTTTGTAGCCAAAAGTGATAAAATTTTACCAAATTAATATCGTTATTTTATATATATTTATGAAATATATCAAAAGCGACAACTTCAAATCACATTACTTGACTTATGAATATGTGAAAGTAGCTGTTAGATAAGATTTTGCCCATTAACTTTAAGCTGTAAATATATTTTTTTCATTTATTTAGGGTATTTAACGTGCATTTTCTGAACCGACTGATTATATTAGAACACGGCTTACAAACTAACTTAAATCTAGAACAGACACAACACCTAGTCCACGGCTGTTAATTTTTTTTAGCACCATCTCTTATTACAGTTTCTATACTTATTACTCTAATGGTTTTAGGGATGAGGAGGGTTATATTTATAAGTGTATCCACATTTGTGTGGAGGGAGAGTGGAAAACAATTTTGGGCGAAAAACTCAGTACATCCCAATTAGATTCGAAGATCAATCTCCCCGTCATCGGCATGATAGTACACTGTGACAGTAGCGCGTTAGACCACACGGTCACCGAAGCAGGATGGCCGTTAATTCATCGCCGTGAAACTCACATTTCACCACTGATACAATTTTGGCCATGTCAAGAATCGAGCCCGGGAGCCTTAGCTCAGTAGACAGGCTAAGGTGTCGGAAATATAAATATATATATTTTTAAAACAGCATGATGTGAGTATGCAAGCGAGTTATACCAACCGTTAAGATGGGGATGTAGGGAAAGCAAAAAAATCTGTATTTTTGCAGTTTTTGATCATAATAAACATTTCTCCGGTACAAACATAGAGTTTAATTTTCTTCACATGGTGATATCAATAGTTGTTGAATATCTGTCGTGAGTATTGCTGCATTAGATGAATAACTTTTTAATCGAAGGGAAAACGTTGTTATTAAATTCCAGAACAGTCATGACAGATATTTAAGAAATGTTGAAGTCACCATGTGAAGAAAATTAATCTCTATCTTTGTACTGAAGGCAATCTTTTTTTCGCGTTACTTACATCCCCCCCTTAAATATTTTTTTTTATGCTTTCAGATAATTTTTATTAAATTCAACAACGTTGTAAACATTTAAAAGATTTCAAATTGCAAATCTCTTTTTTATAAGAGTTTTCAAAGTAAAAAATAAAAAACCCTCTATATTTCCTTACGTAATATTTTATTCTTTCTTTAATTTTTTATTCTCTGCGTTTACATACGTCCACCTTAATTTTTAAGATTCATTAGTCAGCGAAGATACAAAATGGAATCCTCTTTAATGAAAACAATGAATCTTCTTAATGATTCAGTTGTCAACCTCAGTGGTTTTGAGGTGAAATGCTCACCTCAGGGCCCGATGTTCGTGAGATCAAACCCAGACGAGGTCAATGGATTTTTGTTGAGCGATAAGAATCCGTAATACAACTTCCTTTGGAGGGGAAGTGAAAGCCGTTGGTCCCATATCGTATGTGTCATGTAAAATAACCTTGGAAGATATGTGAAAATACCTTTATCGACAAAATTGGTAGGACCTTTCACTCTCGCTCATAGAAATTCTCATATGCTGATATAATTAATAAGTCCAGAAAGTGCGCGTTAAATACCTCAAATAAATCAAATTAAAAAATAGAATAACATGTACAGCTCAAAAATCTGCGTCCCTTGGACACTCTTGAAATTCGGAAGCTTGAAAAATATTAAATATTTTTCATAGCTGCAATACTTTTGAAGTGGTTTTTTTTTTAGCACCGCGTCTTACTACCTGTTCGGGTCATACGTCTATGTACTTATTACACTAATGGATTAGGGATTAAAGAGGTTTAACTTAGAGGAAATGCACCCACATTTGCGTGGAGGATAGATGAAAACCACCCTTAGTGTACCCAACCGGGATCGAACCCTGATCTCCCTATCTTCGGCAGTTTAGTCCAACACGAAAGTAGAGCGTTAGACCACGTGGCCATCGAAGCGGTTGAGCTTTTGTTCACACCGTGCTTTGCTTCTTAGTACCCATCCGGGCTAACCACAAAATAATATACTAATGACAAGAAAATAAAAAAAATTACAGGACATATTGTATCCACAGTGGCGTGTGGAGGAAGAGTGTAAAACCCTTTGTGAAAAAACCGGGTCAAACAAACGTGATTCAAACCCCCCCCCCCTCCCACGTCACCCGAAAACCAAGAAAGGTTAAGATTGTAGAATTTTTCCACGTTCCTATTGTTAGTAAGATTTTGACCCACTACAGAGGCCGCACGGTCTAAGGCGTACCTCTCATAATAAGCTGGACTGCCAATGACAGGGCTATCGGGTCTTCAGTCCCAGTCATGTGTACTCAGGGTGAATTTTCGTAGATTGTTTTCCATTCTCACTCCACGCAAATAAAATTGGATCACGCAATCAAACAGTCACGGAACAAAGATCCGTAAAGATGAGAAAGCCTAGTGGTAAAATTAAAACAGGGCCTCTATACGCTTGCTCAGTTAAAAGAAACAAACTAAAAACTCTGTAGTGTTTTCCACTCAAATAAAATTGGATCACGCAATCAAACAGTCACGGAACAAAGATCCGTAAAGATGAAAAGCCTGGTGGTCAAATTAAAACAGGGCCTCTATACGCTTGCTCAGTTACAAGAAACAAACTAAACTCTGTAGTGTTTGGGGAAAAATGTAACCTTCAATAAAAATAATATAAAAATCAAAACTAACAGTTCCGTTTAAAGAAAATATATCGAATCACGTGTCATTAACCAACATTTGATCTTTTTACTATTTTATAATATAAAAGGCTTAGATGATATATTCTAAATGATCCTTTGAGGTTTTTACGATCAAAATCTAACAGTTTTAATAGTATTGAAAGATCGTTATAACTTTGTCTACGTGTACATTATATTACATCTCTATCGCCCCTATCAAAGAATGTATATAGCATTATTTCCCATCAGAAAACACACGATTGGTGGGTTTGAACATTTGAGCGACAAAATTGCTTTAAAGAACAACCAGAGGTTTCATAAAAAAAAAAGTCACTTGAAGTTCAATTTTTTTTGGTCCCAAAGCGCTCTACAGGAGGTGGAATTGAAAGTACGAAGTCAAATTCTTCTCCCATTCTTCAAAAACAATGTGTAAAGAGAAATTTGAGGGGAAGACAAAGGGAGTTTTGAAAGAATTTCTACAGAAAGAAAGAGAGAGAAAGAGCGAATGTAGCTTGGAAATCACCCACTTAAGTGGCCGATTTGTCTAAGCCGTCACTCTCGTGTTAGATTGGCTTGCTGAAGACGTGGAGATCGGGGTTAGAATACCGGTCAGGTCTACTGAGAGTTTATTTCCTCAAATTTTTCACTCTCCTTCCACGCAAATGTGAAAAGAGATTACCTTTAAAATATTCCCTTCCTCATCACTATTCTATTAGATTAATAACTATTATATATATGTATAACCTGAACGGGTAGTAAGACGTGGTGATAAAAAAAAACATAGGGCCCGTAATTCCCCTGAATAAATTTATTTCGCCTGACAATTTTAAACATATATAAGTTATTAGTAGAGATAGGGTAAATTCGCTTTTGCGAAAAACGCGAAAAAAAAAGGGCCGAAAATAGGGTATTTATAAGTTTTCTTTGCGTTTCATGGCATTTGAAAGTGCTTAAAGCGATTTTTATTTCGCGAATTAACGCGAAAAACGTGATATTGAGAGTATTTTAGCTAAATTATTCTATTTAGCGAAATAGACGCGAATTCCCTGAAAATGCTTTGCATTTAAATAAAATGCTGAGAATTTATATAAAACGATGTTTTTCAGCGGAAATAAGTGATTAAAAAATCATTGAGTTTCACTCGTCTGTGTGCTTCAGCTCGGGTTTTACTTGCATCCTGTGCCTTCCACAGCCCATCCGGCTAATCGCCACATTCCGTTAGTCGTTGATTTTATCATAAATCCTTTGTATAGGCCCTAAAAACATTGACGAAAGACATTTCTACCTATTTTGCTACAAAATGCTAAATTATGCCACAAAACGCTAAATTTCCAATAATTAATGCTAGAAATCTGAAAATTAATGCTATTTTACCCTATCTCTAGTTTTTAGTACATAATCTCCCTTCAAATCAACCGCTTCTCTTCTTATATCCCTAGTATGAAGCGATATTCAAGGCCATATGCACAGTATAATCTCGGGAGTCGATCAATCTTTTGGTATTCAAATAACAAACAGTTTAGCATGAAGGGGGATCGGATTAGAACTGAAAATATGACTATGGGTACGCCCTTCAATCAAGTGAAAACCAAACTTATTAGATTCCAATTCATAAAATAAGATTCATTTACATTGATCTTATTCTATTAAAAATTAATTTGAGACAATATAAATCAGTGGTCGCAAGTTCTGAAACAGGGGTTTCCAACTTCTTTTTCTTAGCACCACGTCTTACTACCCGTTCGGGTTATACGCTCATTTACTAATGATGTTAATAGGTTTTAGGGATATGGTAGGTTATATTTAGAGGGATTATATCTGCATTTACGTGGAGGGAGAGTGGAAAACCATACTGGAAAAACCACTCAGTACACCCAACCGAGATTCGAACCTTGATCTTCCCGTCATCGGCGGTCTAGTCTACTGCGATAGTAGTGTCTTAGACCATGCGGCCACCAAATTGGGTGATCCTAACTTATTGAATGCACGAGTTTAGTGGCGGGCCGCATCATAATCGGCTGATTTTTCTCAAATTATGTAAAAACGAGAAACTGTTTTTAATGATGAATTAAATTAAACATATTATCGTATAAACCTCAGTTGGAGCTTTCATGGATTTTCCCGAGGACGTTGCAAGTTCGTTTCTCGGTTGAAAACATCAATTTCACTACAGTAGACTACTTTTACAAGAAGCTTCGTGGTCCGCCACTGGAAATCCCTGGTAAAAGGTGTCAATCTTTCAATTTATTGGGCTAACGGATGGACAGATTATCTTTTTTATCACAAATTGTGAATGTGTGGAGTGCCAGGCCTCCACCGTGGTTTCGGATTCCACGTTAAACTGTAGGTCCTCCATTTCATCTCACATTCAACCTACCATTACACATTAGCGTAAGTGCGTATAAACCGAACGAGTAGTAAGACGTGGTTCTAATAATAATAATCTATTTTTTAATCCAGAATCTAGTTTTCTAAGAACACGTTTATTCTCATTGATATATAATTTTTTTAAATACTTGTGTAATAATATATTTCCATGTCGTTTACTTACTCACTCTCTCTCTCTCTCTCTCATGTATATATATATATATATAAGAGAGAGAGAAATAGAGAGAGAGAGAGTGTGTGTGTGTGTGTGTAGGTAAACCAAACATTATTATTTCAAACCATTTTAAGATTTGAGATGGCGTTGAAACCGCTACTTAAGGTGGTAGTGTTTAGAGAACGCGAGAAAAGGCCTACGTTTTTGCAGTTTCTATGGCAAAACCTTTACTGGCCAAAATAAATAAAATATTACTTTAGTAAGAACACACGGCGATATCAACAGTTGTTGAATATCTGTCATGAGTACGGCGGGATAAGATGACAAAACTTTTTAAATGAAAAGAAAAAGACGTCGTTAAATTCCAGGACATCTTTGAAGAAAATTAAACTCTATGTTTATACCGAAGCAATATTTTATTTATTTTGACAAAAAAAAAAAGTTTTGCAATGNACATCTTTGAAGAAAATTAAACTCTATGTTTATACCGAAGCAATATTTTATTTATTTTGAAAAAAAAAAAAGTTTTGCAATGAAAACTGCAAAAAGGCTGATATTTTCTTGCATCCCCTACATCCCCAACTTAAATTTTTTTTAAAAAATATTCAGTTTGAGCGAAATATTTTCAAGGTACTTACTTGGACGCCCCTCATCACTTGTTACAATTAACCTTTGATTTACAGTCAAATATTTTTATGAGTAAAACTATTTTACAAGCATAATATACTATTTTTTTAAAACGATTTACGTACATTTTCTGTATTAAAGAATTTAATATCAACAAATGACTTACTAAATTATACCCCACCTAGATTAGGAAGGGTGGTGACGGTTAACAGAAGATTCTTTACTGCAAACATTGACTGAAACTGACTATTGTCAACCTATTAGGAAATAATTATTAATTTATTAGTAGTACTATATTATCAATAAAAAGTGTTATCAAACGATTATAATAAAACTTCCAGCCAATTTTTGTAATAAAAAACCTTCTGATAGCTGTCACACTCCCAACTTGTCTCTAAATTATTATTATTATTACTATTACTATTATTATTATTATTATTATTATTATTATTATTATTATTATTATTATTATTATTAGCACCGCTTATTACTACCCGTTCGGGTTATACGCACTTACGCAATGTGTAATGGTAGGTTGAATGTGAGATGAAATGAAGGTCCTACAGTTTAACGTGGGATCCGAACCACGGTGGAGGTCTGGTCATTCCACACATTCACAATTTGTGATTAATACACGTCTTGTCAGAGGTGAAGGAAGGTTTTGGCAATCAGATAAAAACTTGTCTCTAAAGCTTCCAGCCAAATTTTCATGAGGATCTTTTATATAAAAAAAAACATTTTTTTTTGCGGCCAAAATTTATAACATTGTACTGTGTTAATAGTGTTAATTTATAGGTGTTGATAATATCTATCAACAGTGACAGTTGCAGATCACAAAGCTTGACTCAAGAAAACGGGATATCAGATCTAGCATTTTTATATCTGTCAGATAAAGTCCTTCCTACTAAAATTGTGCCCTAACTAATCCCCAGGCCTTAAATTAATAATTTTGAAAGGTAAAGCCTCAATTTAGATGATGATACATTTATTATCCTTGCCAGGAATTGAACTCGAGACTCTTAGCTTGTTAGACAGATGTTTTACCGACTTTGCCAGGTTGTCAGATTCTAATGATGGGAGTAGGGATTTTTATAAATATTCTCATTTTAAGAAATAGAAAAGAGAATAAGGAGAGTTTTAAAAACATGGTTTTGAAACTTGGAAAATTGGTCGGCTATACTAATTAAAAATTCCATACTGTGGAATCATCTCTTTTCTTTTTTTAATCCTCGCATAGAACAATAATGGTAGTGGAAAGAAACCACAGTTTAAAAAACTCGACATTACATTGGTATGTGACAAAGGCTTTTGGAACTGAAAGAGAAAGGGAGGAGTTGCAGGTATGTGGTCAAACATCCATCCAACCCCTTCTTCCTACACCCTTTAATATCTCAAACCACCCCTTGTAGGGAGCGTTGACATCGTAAAGTGTGTGAGAAAGAGGGAATGTATGAATGAGGGGGGGGTTTGACGATCAGACCTGAATCTCTGAGTCAGATGCATTCCTGCACGCATTCCGTACACACGCACACACACACGTGTATCCACACATTCCACGTGTCACACGCACGCTTTCATCGTAACCTTCCTTCCGGCAATACACGGTCGTTTCCCGTGGCTCATGTGGTAGGTCTCGTCCTACAGTCGGGTCCAGGTAAACTAGTCTGCCACACAAAAAGGACAAAAGTCATAGACGTATAAGCTCATACATACAAAAACACCAACTAGCGTCATAAATACAAAATTATAAACTAACGACATAAAATAAAATAAAAGGAAAAGTATTGGAATATTAATGACCACGTGATAAATAGAAAGAAGCAATGAATACTCAATGGAATGGGGAGGCGTATTAATATAATTAAAACCCTAAACCCTCGCATTTGATGAACTTCTACGACGGAGCTATACTTAAAAGTGGGATGGAAAGGAACCCAAGCTAAGTTTATTAAACCTAAAAAGTATATCTGTTGAGTTAAGGGTCCAGGATTTGATTCCCGGCATAGCCGAAAAATTGTATCATTGATGAAATGTTGGTTTCACCTTTCACAGTGATGAATTAACTGCCGGGTGGATGGATGTTGTGTCTTTTATAGATTTAAGTTAGTTTATAAAGTATCTGCTGATAACATAACCAGTTGCTTCATAAAGTGCACGTTAAGTAGATCAACTATATAAGATATATATAGAAAACATAAAATCTCTTTAGATCAAAGCAAATATGAAATTGCTTCGTTAGATTCATTTAGTTTAGTTTTCTACATTTTTCTTGCATTGTGTCTTACTAACCATTCGGGTTATAAGCTTATGTATTAATAACGCTAATGGTTTTAGGGAATGGGAAGAATATATTTATAGGAAGTGTATCCACATTTGTATGAGAGGGAGAATGGAAAACCATTTTAGTAAAACCACCATCAGTACACCCGACCGAGATTCGAATCTCGATCTCCCCATCCTCTTCAGTCTGGTCTATACGAGTAGTGCCCTAGACTATGCAGCCACCGAAATAGGTTGTTCATATCTTCCTGCCTCGCAAATGCGTGTATATTTAATCACTACTTTATTCTGTCATAGGGATGAGGAAACTTGAATTTAGAAGAAGTGTACTCGCATTTGCGTAGAGAGAGAGTGGAAAATAATTTAGAGAAAACTCCTCTCAATACACCCGACCAGGATTCAAACACCAATCTCCCCTTCATCATCGGGTCTAGTCTATAGTGAGTGTGACGCCTTAGACCAATTGGCCACAGAAGCGGGTCATCAAACACTTGTTCGGAACCTTATGAACTAAAAACAAACGAACTAGTAATTCAGGGCGTTGACCTATTTCATGAATGATTCAAGCCTACATCCGTTCGATCATAGGCCACGTTCTGATTTGACGTTTTCTATCAATAATATACCCGGGTGAAATGGAACACCGCAGCAAACAACGGGACGAGAAAATGGCTGTGCATTATTTATCAGGAGCCACGAGATTAATCATTTATTAGATAGGATATCCAGTGAATTGACTAGATCATGTTCAGAAGGCGTCAACTCGATCACAACAACAAACAGAAATGGTGTTTTATTTTTTATTATTATTTTTTTACCACCGCTTCTCTCTCTCGCAGAAGACTAGACTGCCGATGACGGGGAGATTGAGGTTCGAATCTCGGTCGGGTATACTGAGGGTGGTTTTTCCTAAAATGTTTTTCCCCTCTCCCTTCACGTAAATGTGAGTACACTTCCTCGAAATATAGCCTTCCTAAACACTAAGACCATTAGCGTAATTAGTACATAAGCGAATAACTCGAACGGTTAGTAAGACGCGGTGATAATAGTAATAATAATAATAATAATAATAATAATAATAATAATAATAATAATAACACTTATCTATCAATTTAAAGAATATGATATTTAAATGCGGCTGTATCAGTACTTAAATTTATTATTATTATTATTATTATTATTATTAGCACCGCGTCTTACTACCCATTCGGGTTGTACGCACACTAATGTGTAATGGTAGGGTGATTGTGAGATTAAATGGAGGACCTACAGTTTAACGTGGGATCCGAACCACGGTGGAGGCCTGGCATTCCTCACATTCACAAGTTGTGATTAATACACGTCTTGTCAGAGGTGAAGGAAGGGTTTGGTAATCAGATAAATCTGTGCCGAGACCAGGGATTGAACCCTAGACCCTCAGCACAGAAGTATGACACCTTAAACCTAGACCACTAGATCACCTTAAATATAATAGCTTAGCGATTTAAATCCATCATGATATGCGCACTCGTACGATTGTAACTGTAATATTGACATCAAAAAAGCCAACTACCAAGTAGAAGGTGGCTGCGTTATCTAAGAGCTCGTGATTCTTAATTGATCACACATTTGTAGCTGAAGATCTCCACACATCCATCACAGACTCCGCCTTAAAATGTGAGTGTAGACTGACCTTGGGCATGGGATGATTCCTGGATAGCTCAGTGGTTATAGCATTGGCGTTCTAAACCAAAGGTCCCGGGTTCGATTTCAGTGTTCGGGTGTCATCATTTTTCAATTAAAAGAATAAAATCTATTATTTAATGTTTTCCCCTTATTATATTTATATAATATTGTGGCCTATTTTATTTATTTTCACATATCTTTCAAGCTATGAATATAATTTGGATAAAGGCGCACATTACTATTTATTTTTTATAGATTAAAATGTCATTTTTGTTTAAACAACAAACACTAATTTGTTGAATGTTTATGTCACTTTACAAAAATCCCCTAGCTTAACGCCTGAGTCCCAGCACATCTAATCTATCAATCTGAAATAACAACAGATGACGTCAGTGATATTTTTTACTCCCTCCCTGTTACAGCATTTATTTTGTTTTCTTCAGGACACCCTGATGGAGCTCCTCATATGAAATCCCACACATCTTTCTTCTCATCTAGAGTTACAGAGAGGTTTTTTTTTTGTGTGTAGTAATTCCCCTCCCCCCTTACGAACCCATTCGCCTTCTAACCATCCTTTCCGCTCGCTGTCTACTTACAGGGTTGCCAATCTGGGGTGATATATTATCCCAACATATTTTGAAAGCCTCGTAAGGAACAAATAAAGTAATGGCCCCGGTCTCGAAAACTGAGATTAATGGCTGGAGGGTTCATCGTGCTGACAAAATGACACCCTCTGTCCGTAAATGTTGGCACTATCGTCGTCAACAGATAGTGGCCGCTCGGTCTGTATAACTCACTTGCAGGCTGATGCCATGGAGTTTAAGAGTTTGTAAAATTTAGCTTTGTATTTTTGGAAAGAGGTTGAAGAAAATATTTTTTAGAATAAAGTCCTTTTATCTACAAAACAATATACATTTTTTTACCCACCACGTTCTACTACCCGTTTGGACCACACCTATATACAGCAGGTACATAAATTATTTAACCTATAAATAAGACTTAATAAATAAGTTTTTTTATTTGCTATATTTTTACTCAAGTATTTATTGAACTGTGGTGGTCTAATTTGTTTTATTTAGCACCGCATCTTACTACCCGTTCGGTTTATACGCTTAAGTATTAGTTACGCTAATGGGTTAGAAATCGGGAAGGTTGAATTTAAGGGAAGTGAACCTGCATTTGCGTGGAAGGAGATGGGAAAACCACCCCTAGTTCACCTGAACGAGGTTCAAACCTCGATCTCTCCGTCCTCGGCAGTCTAGCTTAACAGGTAGTCTAATTAATTAAAACAAAAGTGTCTTGAGCTATGTTATCAATATATTATCACAAACGGTTTTGAGATAACTTTTAAAATAACGAATAAATAAGGCTTAAGGTGGGGTGAAACATTTATGGACACTCTGTATTTAAATGACGCGAACATTCTAGGTGTATGTTAGATATTATTTAAAGGAAATGTACCCACATTTACGTGGAGTGGAGGTAGCGTGGGAAACTATTAAGGAGAAACACCCTCCCGACCAAGATTCGAACCTCTGACTCTCTACCTCCTCACCAAAAGCAAGACAAATTAAATGGGCTTGACATTCATACCACGTGTCCAATGGTACGGATATATTTTATTTTATTTAAGAGTTTAGCTGTTTTATGATAGCTATTTTCTTAATTATTAATTTTAAAGCCATAATTTAAAAGGAAGTACCCTCATTGGTGGACACGTGGACTAAATAGGCATATCAGGCTCAGCTACTCTGGTCTACCAATGACGGGGAGTTCAAGGCTATAATCCCAGATGGATATAATTAGGATGGTATTTTTGGTGCTCAATGATTTCCCACTTTCCCTCCACACAAGTGCGGTTACATTTAATTTAAATTCTACCTTGCTCACCTTATCCTATCGGTGTAATTAGAATTCTTATACATCAGACGGGTTGTAAGATGAGGTGGAAACAATAATAGGAGAGGATGAATATATTCTAGAAGTGCACCTACATCAGCATGAGAAAGCCACCCTCAGTGCACAAACCTGATACTCGAACCTAAACCTCCCCATAACTAGTATGTTGTGAGGCTGACGCCTTAGACCACTTGGTTACAACCACGGGCTTGATGAAAAGTCTGGCAACCCCGTGATTCAGCATCTCCAGTTCACATCTCCAACCCAGCCTCCGTCAAACATAAACCTACCTATAACTAGTCTGTTGTGAGGCTGACGCCTTAGACCACTTGGTCACAACCGCGGGCTTGATGATAAGTCTGGCAACCCCGTGATTCAGCATCTCCAGTTCACATCTCCAGCCCAGCCTCCGTCTGCAGCGAGTAATAACCCCACCCTTTGTTTTAAACAACGAAAACCAGCCATCATCCCTTGTACACGCAACCCTTTCATCTTTGTTAGGAGATTAACTTAACACGAAGACGACAATCTCATCTCGAGAGTTACACACTTGTTAAACACCCTAGCGTTAGCCTGTCATGACAAGTTATACAGGTGTACCTTCACATGTGGGACCCACTTCAGCGGTGAACAGGAGACGTAAAAACAACGGGAAAAAAGTTCATAAGAACATGAGTCCCATTTGACCTTGTTTCTGAGTTATAGTCATGTTTG
>CABFWB010003524.1:37451-53330 GCA_902151455.1 Timema bartmani | reverse complement strand
GGGGTGAGAGAAGGGGGCAAGGCCAATAAAAATAATGCCAGACGGGAAATTTAGCAACACAGGACACGGCTAAACAGACCGTTCACGAATGACATCCTTATTCCATTATGAGCACTCTATAGTGCATAGTGACAAAACAGACAGCAGGACAACAGCGCGGCCATCGGTGTGATTTGCAACCAAGAGGAAGTCCGACACCTCTGCTCGGTCGATAGAACGCCTGTACACTCTGAGCAAGATTTCTAGTTCGATTACCAGCATGGCAGAAAGTTTTATTATTTTTATATTGGATTTGTCAACTTTACTTTTGAATAATAAATTGTTTGCTTAGGGGTTATGTTTGATATCAGTTTAGAAGACCCTAGTTCCAGTAAAGTCTTTAAAATAATAGTTTATTATTTTTAAAATATCGGGTGTTTTGTCTGAGATCAAGTTAATTTTTCATTAATGTGCTGATATAATCTTGTGGTTAAAAGTATAATATAAACATTTTATTATAACTATTATTATTGTTTACTAGACACTTTATGGACCTATAGATTATATAAAAACACGGCTTAAAACTCATATAAATCTTTAACCCAACACCCAGTCTTCCGACCGTTAATTTGTCACTGTTAAGGTGGAATTCCCAATTTAATAAATTATAAATTTTCCAGCTATGCTGGGATTAGAACGCGGGACCATTAGTTACGTAGATAGATAGATGCACTACCAAGTGAATTAAGCTGTCAGTATTTTGTAAATATGTCTATAAAATTAGTTATTGGAGAGCTTTAAGAGTAACCTTCTCGTCAATAGCAGTATCTAATAAATTAAATATGAACAAATATATACTTTTAGTATAAAATGCATATCGTCTCCACTGTTTCTCTAAGGAATGATTCAGGAAACCTCACCAGTAAACGTCTGGTTCGAGCTGTATCACCTATCTAGGCCAGGTGCTATCCTAGGGGTGAGAAGGGCCCTAGTCATACAAGTATACCCAGCTGGACGTCAAACCCAAGCCTCTCCTGTGACCATCTAGCTTTGTTGTGTCAAATTCACATGGTCATAAGTGCCACTCAATGTGTTCAACACTTCAATTAAAATTTTCTCAATTTGAAAATAATAATAATGATTAATTTATTATTATATTAGATTAATATTATTATTATTATTATGTGAAGAAGTTACAGGAAAGGTGGATATAAACATATAAAAGAATAAACACACTTTTACCTCATAAAGCGAAAAGAGGTTTTCCTTATAGATATATTATTATTATTTTAAATTCTTTACTAACCGAATTTATCATGACTATGACAGAATTCGAAATCTTACATTGCTCCAAACTCTCTTCTCACATATACTTTATTGTCTCGGTCAAAGCTATAATACGCTTTAAAAAATATATATATTTATATATTTTTTCAGAACAATTATACATCGATATATTGATTGTTTCCTATATATTCTAGACAAATTTTAACGGCAATATTATGCTGGGGGGGGGGAATCAACTCACTTATTAAAAATATACAGATAAAAACCCTTCAGTTAATTTTGATTCACGAACCCTAAAGTTTAGTTCGATAAATAAAATATATCGATAATTTGAGCGATATATTGAATATTGATATATATCCTTTCCAACTTTACCGCTGTCCTTACAGAATAATGGCTCGTTCCCCCTTACAAGTTTGACATGTCTGGTCTAAACAAAACAGAAGGAAATGAAAAGCCCAGTGTCAGCACGAACACTTCAGTGCACATTACCTCTGATTTACCTCAACAATTTTATCGGACGCATTAACATTATTTAATCCTTATTAACATAAAATGCTATTATTATTATTATTAGCACCACGTCTTACTACCTGTTCGGGTTATACGCACTTACGCTAATGTGTAATTGTGAGATGAAATGGAGGACCTACAGTTTAACGTGGAATCCGAACCACGGTGGAGGCCTGGAATTCCTCACATTGACAAGTTGTGATTAATACACATCTTGTCAGAGGTGAAGGAAGGGTTTGGCAATCAGATAAATCTGTGCCGGGACCGAGGATTGAACCCCGGACTCCTAGCACAGAAGTCCAATAACTTGCCCCTAGACCACCAGGTCACCAACATAAAATAAAATGGTATGCAATAAAATTAATTATTTTAAAGCAAGCCAGCAATCTATATGCAATAAAATTAATTATTTTAAAGCAAGCCAGCAATCTATATCTTAGAAGTTTATATAACTAAACCTTTTTATTACTGAAATAACAAGTTAAATAAAGTATATTCATTATTACAGTAATGTGTATAACATGAATAAGTAGTAAGACTATATATATATATATATATAATATAGTACAATAGTATAAAATGGAGTAGAAGGGATTATATAAGTAATAAAACCGAGACAAATCCATAAATACTCATTAAGACATGATTTTATTTTACTAACATGAATTTAACGTGTATTATATGAACAGACAGATTATATTATCACACAACTTACAACTTAATTTATATCAGAACAGAGATTGCCGAGATTAATGATTTATCCCTGTGGGGAAAAAAATCCCCAATGGCTTAGAACCGTATATATAGTCGATATTCGGATGTCAACCAATCCTCCATTTGACCTGAATTTCTTGTTATCCGTACAGCGAGATATTGGCTGTCATCAAATTCCAGACCAACCTTGACAGATAAGATATTCAAGAACTCTTAGTAAATGTGAAGAAAATTAAATTCTATATTTTTACTGAAGATATAATTCGATTTATATTGGTGACCTAGTGGTCTAGGGGTTAGGTGTCAGACTTCTGTGCTTAGGGTCCGGTGTTCAATCCTCGGTTCCGGCACAGATTTATCTGATTGCCAAACCCTTCTTTCACCTCTAACAAGACGTGTATTAATCACAACTTGTGAATGTGTGGAATGCCACGCCTCCACCGTGGTTCGGATCCCACGTTAAACTGCAGGTCCTCCATTTCATCTCACAATCACCCTATCATTACACATTAGCGTAAGTGCGTGTAACCCGAATGGATAGTAAGACGCGGTGCTAATAATAATGATAATATTTGATATATTAATTAGACTATCATATAATATTACGCTTCTGGGGTACATCATTGTAACTCAGTAGTGGAAAATTGGCCAGTATTAATGTACCATTGTCCAGGGGACGCCCGAATGTAGTAATCGTACTTCCTTTCCGTGGAGGCTCTTTCCTTGTCCCGATGAGATGAGGTGATGGTGATAGTGAGTATGAGGGTGAGAAACCAGTGGAAACACAAACTAACTTAAACCTAATCAAATCAAACCCCGATGACCGTTGGCGTATTCCTCATTCGAGGAAAAATACCCAAGGTACCAGCTGGGAATAAAACTCGTAGCCCCTAGGCTTGTAGCCAGGTGCACTGAGCACTTCATCATGATACAAATATTTTTTTTTTTCTAAACGCAGCCTCCTCTCTATGTTCAATGTGTCCCTTATGATGGAGCTAGTTTGACACGTCTGGTTTAGGGTATGAGATTATAACCTCAATGGCACCCAGCCAGGATATGAACCTCAATCTCTTCTCCATCTCCCGATAATCCCTTCTATTGTGGGCCTGACGCCTAAGGGAATGCGTGACCATAGTTACTGGTAAGTTTTTTTTTTCTTCGAAGTGTCAGGGTACGGATATTTATTGCGTCCATCTTCCTTGTCTTCCATCGCTATCCTCATTTGGTTAGAGCATTGACGTACTAAACCAAAGGTCCTGGGTTCGATTCCCGTGTCTAGGTGTCATTTTTCAATTTAAAGAATATGATATCTAGATGTGGCTATAACCGTAATCAACCAATATAATAACTTAGCTATTTATCCTCATTTAGTTACACTTATAGATTCATGATTAGAGGAGGTAGAATTTAAAGTAAATGTACCCGCTTTTGCGCAAGGCAAGGGCAAGAGATACTATTTTTTTTAGAATAAACCACCCTCAATACACCTGAATGGTATTCAAGCCATGATCTATGCGTCACAGGATTGATGACAGTTTAGAAAAGAGATTATTTATTTGAGTTATTTTACGTGCATTTTCTAAACCAACTTATTACATCAGTACACAATAAATTTCTATGAGCGAGAGCAAAAGACCCTACCAATTTTACCGGTAACGATATTCTTACATACCTTCCAGGGTTCTTTTACATGCCCACAAATGTCATGGGACCAACGGCTTTACTTCCCTTCTAAAGGAAGTTGTACTACGGATTTTTATCTCTCTAGAAATATCCGTTGAGCCTGGCTAGGTTTGAATCCACAAACATCAGGTCCTGAGGCGAACACATTACCCCAAGATCATAAAGATATATGAAAACATACAATTCTACCTTGTTGCTTTGCAGTCAAACTCTTAACTAAAGATTATATATAATAATTTAATATATAATTATTGCAAAACATTGTGATTAAGATAATGCTAAAATCTAAACATTATTGACCTAATCATTTGTGAGCTTAATAGATAAACATTTTAAAACTAACACATAAAATTACCTGCTTTGGTGGCCGCATGGTCTAATCCGTCACTCTAGCAAAAGTCTCGTTGCCAATGACGGGGAGATTGGCTGTATTGAGGGTGTTTTTTTCCTAAATGGTTTCCCACTCTTCTTGCACTCAACTTCGGGTACATTTACTATAAATTCAACCTTCCTAATCGCTAACACATCAGCGTAATTAGTACATAGGTGTGCGTATAATCTGAACGGGTAATAAGACGCGTGAGTAGAATTGTTTGAGAATCTCATGTTCACAGACTAAATAAGAGATAAGTCTGACATGTGGGCCACCTTCTCTTATAACTATCAATTGTATACACCGATTTTTCAAACGACGTGACTATTTTTGCTCTGTATACATACGTCACTGAAGCCATGCACATGTGGAGCTGTTATTTGTAGAACCAAGCACCTGAGGCTATCACCAACAGGAAGAGAGGGGTACAAAAAAAGAGATAGAGAAAGGAATCGATATGTTATTATTAAAGGTGAGGTCGCGTGGGTCGACTCCCATTCTCATCACATTTCTCCCAAGAGTTTACAAATCTAGGCGGAGACAAATAAAAATAGAAAGTTTCAGTTTATAAAAGAGAGTAGGAAACAAATTTTATTTTGATATTTTCGATTAAAATATTTTACTTAGTCTGGATTTTTAATATTTCATGAACATAAAATAATTAGCGGTGACGAATAAATTAACATTGTTTCTGCTACCGTGTATAATATTACGCTAAGATTGTTTTTATTAACGGATACCCGCATCACTGGTTTCTTGCTCTAACGCAGAGGATCACCTAATATTTTGTGCTCCAATTGGCTTAGAACCTGATTTAGAAAACATGATTTGATTTCGTTAGATAAAAAGTTTGATTAAAAGTAAGTGAATAAAATGATTATTTTGGGCTAAAAATGGTTAAAAAATCAATTCAAACTTAAGTATGGAAAAATTACCGTTAGATTTTTAATTCTTAAATTTTAAAATAGTTGCCTTTGTTTGCAATATGACCGTCATAATAGGCAGAACAAACACAATTATAATCTACTTCTATTTTACCAATAGTATTTGGTTGAGGGAAATAATTTTTTTAGAATGAAAACTTTAATCGGCTATATGAATATTAAAAGAAAAAAAAAGTTATAATAGTGCAGTTGGTTTTTTTTTCCTGACATTCTAGACGTCTGTAACACAAATATGTTAAGTTTTTTTATAGTTGTGTCTCATTAAAATCGATTTAATTTACCATTAGTCGCATGTTAAAGGACAAATAATTAATCTAGTGTAGAGGTGCAATTTAATTTTATTTCTCTTGTGTGAAATACATTTAAAAATGCTTCAGTGGACTTTAAAGAACATTTTGATATCCAAGTGAAAGTTGGTAAAAACACATGTCGGGATATTTCAATGTGTCTACTTATAATCCCATCAAAAGTCCCTTTATTACCCTTTGTTTATCCATTCTACTTTTGCTCGTTTTTGTAAAACATCTTATAGACCCCTATTTATTACTTAAATTCAAATCTTCCTCAAATACTTACGTTTCCACATTTCTAGAGAAAAAAGAACAGAATAAACAAAGTGTACATTTCCATGTGAAACTATCTAAATTTCTTATAATATAACCGATTATGGCCAGTTAATATATTTTGGATCACACTCAAATATTTTTCAATATTACTTGATTCATAACGAGTTTGGAACTTTTTTATTTTAAATTGTTATTTATTTAACGTGCACTTTCTGAACCGACTAATTATATCAGAATATGAAAATTTCTATGAGCGAGAGCGAAAATACTTACCAATTTTGCCGGGAAAGGTATTTTCACATAGCTTCCAGGGTTCTTTTACATGCCACAATCAACATGGGACCGACGGCTTGGCTTTACTTACCCTCCGAAGGAAGTTGTACTATGAATTTTTATCACTCAAGAAAAAGACGTTGAAGCCAGTTGGGTTTGAACCCACGAACATCGGATACTAAGGCGATCATTTAACCCCAAGACCACCGAGGCCGACACGAGTCGAGGAGACTCAAAGGTCAAATTTAATGATGAGATAGTTTTCTTTCGACTGAAAATTGTCGCGAGATCGATCAATTGCCACTGAAACCTGATCTAAAGCATAACTCTTGAGTTTTAGACTAGACTTCCAGAGACTAGATCAGGGTTAGAATTCCGTTCTGATGTACTGAGGATGTTTTTGTTGTTTTTTTCTAAATATTTCCCCATTCTGCCTCTACGCAAAGATGAGTACGCTTCCTCTAAAATTCTCTCTTTATCATCAACTAATGAAATTAAATACGGATATCCCAGACGGCTACTAAGACGTGGAGAAAAAAATATCCCTGCGGCTATCAATTTCGAGAACTTTTGGGAAAAAACATAGCAAAAGAAATTTCTTCACACATTCTAGCTCAGTTGGTGACGCATCCTCCATGCCAAGCGATAGAGCCCAGGTTTGATTCCCGGTATGTGAGTTAGGGGAGGTGTTTTCACGGTTTTTATAGCAACACACTTTTTTGGTCAAAATAACTTAAATATTACTCCAGTAGAAACATATAGTTTAATTTTCTTCACATGTTGATATCAACAGTTGTTGAATATCTGTCATGAGTATAGCGACATTAGGCGAGAAACTTTATAAATGAAGAGAAAAAGTCGTCATTAAATTCCAGAACACCCTTGACAGATATTCAAGAACAGCTGAGGTCACCATGTGAAGAAAATTAAACTCTATGTTTCTACTGGAGCAATTTTTTATTTATTTTGACAAAAAAAAATCACTGACCTTAACTCATGTGACCTACACTCCCACCTTAATATATATATGCCATAGTCCACTGCGTCTTAGTACTTGTTCGGGTTACACGCATAAATGAATTACACTAATGGACTAGAAATGAAGAAGACAGAACTGTACTGAAAAAATATCCTCATTTGCGTGAAGTAATAATAGGAAACAATTTAGGATTAATCACGCCCAATACTAGCTCCTCGACTGGGATTCGAACTCTGAATTCCCCTTCATCAGCAATCCAGTCCAACACGAGTGATTCGTTAGACCATAAGACCAGCGATACGGATAGAGGGTCCTTTATATTATTAAGTCAGTTTGTGAGTCGTTTGATAGTATAATAAGTTGATTCAGAGAGTGTGTGTTAAATCTTCTAAATATATTAGCTAATCATCATCATCAACATCTGTTTCCATCCTGTGGTCCGGTCCACTTAGTAAAATGCCTCCATCTCCCTCTTTCCTTCTACTATTCTTCCTCCCGCACTCTCTTCCACTCTCCTCCTCTCACTTGCACACTTACTGTTATCTGTTCTTCCCATCTCTTCCTTGGTCTCCCTTGTTGTCTCTTCTTTACATACTTCATATTGGCTACTAATTTATTTTTTATTTTGGTTATTTCTACATTAATTTTGAATGTAATCTAAAAGTATCTCTCCAAAGTGATTTAACTTTAAAATGCATTTGTCATTTTGTAGCCACTAAAGTACTTGTTTATTTTTATTGATACGTTATCTCAAGAGTTATTAACTCAAAGAAATAAAAACATACCATTTTGAAAAGGGGGTTTAAAAGAAGAAGATAAATTCGCTCCTTTTGTTTCACTTTAAGAGAGGCCAGGGATGAAAACTAAATGAAAACGACGGCAGCTGAGAATGATGGATGACTTTTGTTGATATGATAAATTACTCTCTCCATTCGTCTAAACTGCGGGATCTTTTTTCCTCGAAATGGACCAAACAAGAGGAAGGAAAGTAGGAGAGAAACATGAAAATAGGAAAACGTTTACTTGTGTAAGCTAAAAATGTAATATTTTTAATGGACGGAGGGGGAGGGGGGGGTTTAGAGAATATAAGTTGGTTCATACAGTAGTTTTAAAATCACAAATGTTTAAATCACCGCTAACCACATCGGTGGCCACGTGGTCTAAGATGCTAAATACACAATAGAATGGATTGATTTGTTATGGGGAGGTGAATTTAGAAACTTGACCCAGGTGTACCAAAAAGTAGTTTTTAACATGTGATCTATCCATTTGGTTTCCCTATCCCATTTCCAAACTGGCTCAGGTACATTTCCTCTAAATATTCTCCTCCTTCTTCTCGTTACCCAAAGTACCAGCCTGGAATCGAACCCAAGACCCATAAGCTCGTAGCCAGGTCCACTGACCACAACACCGTTTATTTTTAAGTTAAAACGCACCAAATATATATATATTTTTAATTGAACCATTCTATAGCTTACATTTTCCAGGTCACACGTTACTACATTGAGGGAGTCGTAATGGAACAAGAATCAAAAGCCAAAATTACTTAATTACTAGAATCGGAATTGGAATCGATATATATATTTCTAGGTTAATAAAAGTTCCTATCGGTTCTTAAAGGCTCTAAATTTTATAATAGAATTGTATGCCCTTTTTTCCTTTGACTTTATTTTTTTTAAACCTTAGGTTTTTTTTTTGGTCAAGTTATGTAGGTATTTAAACGAACCGTAACCAGAACCGTAAACTAATAACCAAAATGAATAGAAAGTTTTATTTTTATCTAGCCAGAACCAATACTGGAAGCTTAAAATGTTGGATTGGCTAACCAGAACCGATACATATTTTTGATTTAACTCACTGCACGGGATATACTCATTGCTAAAATGAATCAATATATATATATATATGTTTACTTAGCACCGCGTCTTACTACCCATTCCGATATACACTTATGTACTAATTAAGATAATAGTTTTAGGAACAAGGGAGGTTATATTTATAGGTAGTATACCCGCATTTGTGTGGAAAGAGAGTGTAAAACCATTTTAGAAATCATCCTAAGTACACCCGACCGAGATTCGAACCTCGATCTCCCCGTCATCTGCAGTCTAGTCTAAAACGAGAGTAGACGTTAGACGTTAGCCCATATGACCACCAATGTGGGTTTTATTATTATTACTTTGAGGTATTTAACGTGAACTTTCTGAACTGACTGATTATATTAGCACACGACTTTTAGATTAACTTCAATCTAGAACAGACACAACAACCAACCTTCATAACTGATATAGGGAAAACTCCATTTTCAGTGAAAAAACTTCGGTTCCAATTAGTTAGTATTAAAGAGGTTCTACGGTAGTTTAAAATATAAATACCAAGCAACCGGCGATAAATGTTGATTTAATATAGTGTCGTCTAGTTTGATTTTCAGATGACGTGGAGGAAATTAAGGGGAAACTTAAATTTTCCCTCTAAATGTCTTCCGCCTCTCTCTATCTCCTTCCCGTCCCGTGATTGTGGGTACATTTCCTCTAAGCTATGCCCTACTCATCTTTACCCCTTTAGTGTGATTATAAGTGCGGGAAAACACTAGGACAGGGGCTCCCAAAATTTTTAGACCAGAGAAGCCCTGGTACCAGAAAAAATTACATGCCGGAGACCTCAGAGTATTTTTTACACTAATTTTTATGAAAATTTAATAAAGACAGTTAAATTTTACAAGTATATAAGAATAAGACAAACGGAAAACATCTCATATTCTGACTTCGCCTCTAGCAAACGTCCTTGATTCAGATTTTGTATAAAAAAAAGGGGGCAATCTTAATTAATGATACTATTTAACAGTGTGAAAAACAAATAAAGAATATTCTAAAATTGCTTTACGGAGCCTAAGATAAATATGGTGGAGCATAATTTGAAAAACTTTGCAGTAGGCCACACACAGGCCTTGTTCTTTCAAAAAACGATTATTTACATTTGCTTCTTTAAATTCCTTAGAAAGTGTCGTGACATCTTAGAACTCCTCTAGATGAAGCGCTTGTAGATCGCCGCGCTCTATATTTACATAGAAAGCACGTGTAGGTTAGGTAAGGCCCTGGAGGGTCCAACCCAACTATACGTGGAAGTTCACAAAGGGAAAAGGACGCAGTCGATATTGGCAAGAAAATTGAAAATGTGTAAGCCCCCCTCCCCCCTTCCCTCCTTCCCCCTTCTGAACNACTTCTATACCACCCTACCCCCCACTATGTTCTGGAAAATTGACCTTTGCAGTCGAGAACAGTAATTTGAAGTGTGGCTTTCTGCATTCTGCATTTAAAAACAGAGAAATTAGGATCGGTACATAGTTGTTTTTTTTGTTTTAAAATAATAATTATTTTAAAGTATATTTAAGTTTTTTAAAAACATGGTAAAATTATATATCTGATCTCAATTAATTTTTAAAAAATCTACAAAAAAAACCTCACCATGATGTTACATTTGGTTCGAGAGTTATTACCTATTTAGTCTGGGTGGTATCCGGGGAGTGAGACAGGTGGGGGTGTAGGGGACGCGAGAAAAGGTGTGTTTGCAATATTTATATCAAAACATTATTTGGTCAAAATAAATAAAACATTGCTCCAGTAGAAAAATAGAGTTTAATTGTATTCACACGGTGATATCATCAGTAGTTGAATACCTGTCGTGATCATGATGGCATTAGATGAGAAACTTTTTAAATGAAGAGAAAAAGTTGTTATTAAATTCCTGGACGGATATTAAAAGAAATGTTGAGGTCAACATATGAAGAAAATTATACTCTGTATTTCTACTGGAGAAATATTTAATTTATTTTGACAAAAAACAGCAAAAACACTGACCTTTTCTATCGTCCACTACACGCCCACCTTAACTTAGTAAAGCCACACTAATACACAGTAGGCTACACACCCAACTGTACTGATAAGAATATCTTCGTAGTTGGCTAACGCGCTAGTCGCGTTGAGCTCGACTGCTGAGGACAGGTAGATCGAGGTTAGAATCTCACTCGGGTGAACTAGGGGTGGTTTTTCCTAAATGGTTTTCCACTTCTCCCTCCACGCAAATGCGGGTTTACTTCATCTAAATTCAAGCTTCCCAATTCATAATCCATCAGCGTAATTAGTACTTAAGCGTATAACCCGAACGGGTAGTAAGACGCGGTGCTAAATAATAATAATAATAATAATAATAATTTCTATACCACCCTACCCCCCACTATGTTCTGGAAAATTGACCTTTGCAGTCGAGAACAGTAATTTGAAGTGTGGCTTTCTGCATTCTGCATTTAAAAACAGAGAAATTAGGATCGGTACATAGTTGTTTTTTTTGTTTTAAAATAATAATTATTTTAAAGTATATTTAAGTTTTTTAAAAACATGGTAAAATTATATATCTGATCTCAATTAATTTTTAAAAAATCTACAAAAAAAACCTCACCATGATGTTACATTTGGTTCGAGAGTTATTACCTATTTAGTCTGGGTGGTATCCGGGGAGTGAGACAGGTGGGGGTGTAGGGGACGCGAGAAAAGGTGTGTTTGCAATATTTATATCAAAACATTATTTGGTCAAAATAAATAAAACATTGCTCCAGTAGAAAAATAGAGTTTAATTGTATTCACACGGTGATATCATCAGTAGTTGAATACCTGTCGTGATCATGATGGCATTAGATGAGAAACTTTTTAAATGAAGAGAAAAAGTTGTTATTAAATTCCTGGACGGATATTAAAAGAAATGTTGAGGTCAACATATGAAGAAAATTATACTCTGTATTTCTACTGGAGAAATATTTAATTTATTTTGACAAAAAACAGCAAAAACACTGACCTTTTCTATCGTCCACTACACGCCCACCTTAACTTAGTAAAGCCACACTAATACACAGTAGGCTACACACCCAACTGTACTGATAAGAATATCTTCGTAGTTGGCTAACGCGCTAGTCGCGTTGAGCTCGACTGCTGAGGACAGGTAGATCGAGGTTAGAATCTCACTCGGGTGAACTAGGGGTGGTTTTTCCTAAATGGTTTTCCACTTCTCCCTCCACGCAAATGCGGGTTTACTTCATCTAAATTCAAGCTTCCCAATTCATAATCCATCAGCGTAATTAGTACTTAAGCGTATAACCCGAACGGGTAGTAAGACGCGGTGCTAAATAATAATAATAATAATAATAATAATAATAATAATATCTTATTAATATTAGTAGTCTAACACCAAAGTTACTAAAGGCGTAGCCAAGGGAAAGGGATAATGTATAATTCTTAGAGTAAGAGCACAAACATTTGTGTGGAGAGAGGATGGGAAAAAACCAGTAATAAATACCATGTCACAGTTTCAATCCTTGACCTTCCTCGTCATCCGTCTATCCAGTATAGTGCAAGTCTAACACCTAAAACCACGAGATCCCAGTTATGCGTTTTGAGATTACCATAGTAATAATAACAATATCCACAGTACAGAGCAGAGTTGGGAAAATAGCAAAATATTAAATGTATTTATTTATTTGAGGTATTCAACATGCACTTTTTTGAATCGACTGATTATATCAGCACACGAGAATTTCTATGAGCGAGAGCGAAAGGACCTGCTAATTTTCCCGAGAAAAGTATTTTACCCATACCTTCCAGGATTCTTTTACGTACCACAATCGACACAAAGGCTTTACTTCCCCTCCAAAGGAAGTTGTGATAAGGATTTTTATCGCTCTAGAAAAATTCATCGACCCCTGCTGGGGGTACCTTTCTTAGATCTAAGAGCTTAGTTCAAACTAAATGAAAGCTTATTAAAACTTGTGTAATGTATTTTGAACTTTCAAAAAACTATGATTTTACGCACGTGACTACTTCTTTAATCATTTTCAGGACAACAACCCTTAAAAAAATAGTTTTTAAACTTTAATCAAAAGCACCGTCAGACTAAATTAGGTAATACTTAAAATTAATGTGGTACACAAATATCTTTTTCTACTGTTTTTGATTTTTAAGAAGCAATCGTTATTTATATACCGAAAAATGAATCATTAGTGATGTTAGGGCTTCCCCTTTCACAGTGATAAATACATTGACGGGATGCTGCGGCTGTGTCTCTTCTAGAAACAATTGTGTATGTAAGTCATGTGTTTAGATAAACATTTGATTTGGAAAGTGCACGCTAAATAATAAAAAATTGATAAATAAAACAAACTTTGTAGACGTGTTCATATTTCCATTGGTGTTGTGTAGTATTGGACTTGGAGCACTTTTATGGACTGGGTTAGTTTGTATGTCTTGTCTTTAAATGACCTGTATTAGTGAAACCACTCTTTAAATATCGAGACCAATAAAATTATATTAAATAAGAAAATCTTAACTATATTTTAATATTTTCCTTTTTTAACATATTTTGATTATTATTTAGGCTTAGTTTCGACTTC
This sequence comes from Timema bartmani, assembly GCA_902151455.1. NCBI lineage: Eukaryota > Metazoa > Arthropoda > Insecta > Phasmatodea > Timematidae > Timema > Timema bartmani. Next base: position 39,583 of record CABFWB010003524.1, on the reverse strand, counting down.
GGCTCCAAAAAGTAACTAAATTATTTTTTCGATATATATTTTGTGTTGAAGTACATTACACATGAAGGGTACAGGAGAAAAGACGGAAAGTCTAATTTTAACTTCGTTTTCTTTAACACCACGTCTTACTACCCGTTCGGATTATACGCTTAGCTACTAATTACGCTAATGGTATTAGAGATTAGGGAGAATATATATTTATTAAGCATACCTAAATTTACGTGGAGGGAGAGTGGAAAACTATTTCGGAAAAACCACACTCAGTACACATAACTGAGATTCGAACCTCAATCTCCTCTTCAGCCGTTTATTCTAATGCAAGAGTGACGCCTTAGACTAGTTAATAACTTATTAGTTGAAAGTGCCACTTATATAAAAATTGAAAATTAAGTAAAAAAAATTAAACATAAGATTGTCGTAGGAAGAACCTTTACTGACTGTTTTAAAATATTCCTAAGACTATTTTAATATATTCAGACGTCAAGTCATGTGATCTGAATCTGTCACATTTGGTAGATATTATCAATAAAAATAACACTAATAATAAAATATGTTCAATGTTTACCACAAAAAAGAAAAAATATATAAGCTTTGGTCTTTTCTAGAATCCCACTTTAGTGCAATTTTAATAGGAAATACCTTTTTATAAAATGCAAACAGATTTTTATGCACCCAACAGTGATGGCATTTTATTATATTATTAGTGTAATTTAGAAACATTGAAATATCGCTCGGAAGTGACAGCTACGTATCACATGACTTGACGTATGAATGTATGAGAGTCGTTTAAGTAACTTTATATTTGAAAGGCCCTTCCTATTAAAATCGTACTGTGTATGTTACCTTAATTGGTGACAGATGATTGGGCCTTTAGGAAGAGCGTTTTAGGCGGCGTACTTCAGACGTCGTAAAAAAACCCGTTCTGAGAGTATTTGCTTGAAATCCCTGTGAGGTCGAAAATCCAAATCTTTACTTTTGAGTGATACCCGGGTACCAAACGTAAATATCCCTCACTCCACCACAATATACGCCATTAAATAATTCAACATTTTTTATTAGTATTATTACAAGGGGATCACATTTTCACACAACGAAACTTCCTCTTTAAAAGACGTGTTCAAACTACAGGACTTGTTACCAAGTTGAGTCTGACTGCCGCGAGCCAAATAATCGCCTCCCATCGTCCTTGTATCAACGGCTGGCACGCGAATAAAACAAAAACATAACTTAGATCCAGACAGCTGACAGGATCAACAACACGTCACTTAACTGAAAAACACGCCATCATGGTTGTTGTTACAAGAGATTCAGGAATATACATTTTTAAAACTAAAAATAAGAAATTTTAAATACTTGACAAAAACCAACAAATGTGCACCCCTTTTGTTGTTGTTTCTTGAATCGCGTCTAATTACCCGATGGGTTTGTACATTTATGTACTAATTACGCTAATGATTTTCTTAAGGATTAGGAAGGTTATATTTATAGGAAGTGTACCTGCCATTTACGTAGAGGGAGAGTAGAAAACCATTTTTGAAAAAAAAAATCACTCTCCGTACACCCGACCGAGGTTCGAACCTCAAACCGTAGATCAGATTTGGCCCTTGGGATGAAAATTGTTGGACCAGCCTGGGTTAAGGCATAGCTATTGCAATAGACTGGACTGCCGATGACCGTGACGGGAAGATCGAGGCTTGGTCGGATACGCTAAAAGTGTTTTTTTTCTAAATATTTTTTTCACTCTCCCTTGCCACAAATCCGGGTACAATTACTATAAATTCTACCTTATTTCAATATTTACTCCTCAAAATAAATATAAGGATGTCCTAGATGCAGAGTAAGACGTGGAACACATACACACACACACACACACACATGAATCCGAATTAATTCAGGGACTTAAAGATTATTATTATTATTATTATTATTATTATTATTATTATTATTATTATTATTATTATTATTATTATTATTAACACCACGTCTTACTACCCGTTTGGGTTGCACGCACTTACGCTAATGTGTAATGGTAGGGTGATTGTGAGATGAAAGGGAGGACCTACAGTTTAACGTAGAATCCGAACCATGGTGGAGGCCTGGCATTCCTCACATTCACAAGTTGTGATTAATAC
>CABFWB010003524.1:24351-36746 GCA_902151455.1 Timema bartmani | reverse complement strand
TTTTGCAAAAAGGTGAAAATCTAACCAAGAAAAATAAAAAAAAAGTATTACTTAAATATTAAATGAGCTTTTACATTTAAATTTTTTAAAAAAAAAAAAAATCACACCACAAGGATGCTATATTCTAACATTCTAAAATGTAACATAAAAATTTCGTCACTCTTATGTGTGTAATCAATAATCATCATATATACATAATTTACGTTAATCGATGGATGTATGGACGCTATTACAACAAGGTTCCCGAAATCACAAAAAAAAATATGGTGTGGTATCCAAAATAAAGTGTTTTTTTAAGCACCACGTCTTACTACCCGTTTGGTATGAACACAACTAATTACTCTAGTGTTAGGGATTAGGAAAATTTGGATATATTGGAAGTGTAACAGCATTTGCGTGGAGAGAGAATGGAAAATATTTTAGGAATAAACAATCTCAGTACACCCGACCGGGATTCTAAGCCCGATCTTTCTGTCATTGGCAGTCTAGTCTATTGCGTCTTAGTCTACGCGGCCACTGAAGTAGGTAAAGTCTTGAGCTGACATGTGTACATTACGTTAAAATAACGTGGTCACGTGTACCTCAGGTGAATTTTACTTTTACATATAATTTAAAATAATATATATTAGGGCTGTTGAATTTCTGTAATTTAGATCCAGGCATAAACCATAAATAAGTAAAAACATACTTTTTTTAGATATAATTTTTTTTTGGTGAAAAATTTTATGATCACACAAATTAAAATTTTAAAATAAATTTAATATACTTGTACAATCTATTTTAATTAGAAAAAAGGAACTATTGAGGGACTCTATTTATCATGAAATTGTTTCTTTAAAATCGAATAAAATTAATTAAACTAGGAATTTTTTAGAAAAAGATCGAAAACTTCGAGTACTCAAATTGTTTGAGTGTTGTAAAATGATTTGAGTAGAGATTTTTTTTTAGCACTGTGTCTTACTATCCATTCGGGTTATACGCTTATGTACTAATTATACTAACGGATTATAAAATAGAAAGGTTACATTTGGAGGAAATGTACACGCATTTGCGTGGAGGGAGATACGAAAAACCGTTTTGGAAAATCCACCCTCAGTACACGCGACCGAAATTCGAACCTCAATCTTCCTGTCATTAGCAGTCTAGTCTTCAGGCGAGAGTAGCACGTTAGACCACGCGGCTAACGAAGCTGGTTCAAGTTAATTTCAATCAGCCTTTAAAACTCTACTGGAGCTCTAATTTTCGAGTACTCGCACCTCTAATATCCGAAACGACTAGCCACATTTTTGTTTATGTATTTTTATCAATAGTTAAGCTGCAAAAAAATAAAAAAAGTTTTACGTCAGTAAAACCTTTATTTGTTAAGATATAAAAATCGAAAAAAATAAAAAGTTAAAAGAAAATTTCAGACTTTTTAAGAAGAAATTAAAAATCTAGTTTTTTTTATATTTAACCTTGTTATATTGACCAACCATTTATTTAAATACTGTATGTATAAAATATATATATATTATACATACGCTAGTATATATATATATACACACTAGCGGACCCGACAGACGTTGTCCTGCCCGAACGTTGGCTTTTCGTTTGGGTGGCATAATTGATTTCGATAGTAAAACAAATACTATGTGATCATCACAATTACAAATTCAGTGTTTGTCAAGACAACATACAAAATAAAACATCTTTTCATTTTTGGCATTTCGCCCAAAACTCCACAAATATCAGCTGTATCGAAAAACAAACATAACTATGAATTATTATCAGAAGTTCAATTATTCATGAACTTTCCAGAAGGTTTTAACGGTCAATTATTAATAAACTCACTCATTTTTTTAATGGTCAATTATAAATATTATATTCATTATTATAAATATTGGGGGTGGGGTGGTGGGGGGTGAAATGTTGAGGTTACATGTTCTGATGTGCAAAAAATCTATAAAAAAAATCCCCCAAATAATTCCTTAAAAAATTTTAAAAAAATCCTAGAACCCGATTGCAGCACCACCTACCGGGTCCAATTGTGAATCTAAGCGGACCCACTCAAACACACACAAAAAATATCATCAAAATCGGTCCAGCCGTTTAAGAGGAGTTCAGTGACATACACACGTACAGAAGAATTATATATATATATACACTTTTCTGTCAAACCCGGGACGCCTAGACTCGTGACCACTACACCACAGGGCGGGTTTCTGTAACTATGTATGTTATTACTTTATTTTTTTACCTTTTGACTCTTCAAAGGGATATTAATTTCATATCCGAAAATTTGCTTATCCGAAAAGAGTTCATTCCCCTTTATTTCGGTTAACAGAGGTTTTAATGTAGTTATCTAATTACTGTAACTTAAGTCCAATTTTCATTTGGAGAATCGTATTCGAACGCTATAAAAGCTATTAGATCAACTTTTCACGCATTCATAGGCTACGTCAAGAACCAGAAAGTGAGCTATACCAACCGAGCGACCACCGACGTTAATAGTATAGTATCCTAATTATGTTCTGAAAGGTGCTTTTTACCAAAATTCTACTATATATGTATCAGATAATAGTATTGTTACACAAACAGAGGGTCGAGATTCGAATCCTGTTAAAATAGATGTCATTAAACTTTCTACACGCTAGCATTCCTCTTAATTCCATTCCTTATCCATACCCTTAGATAAGCCGTGCATATATCCGTGTCGTTAAAACGAATTTTTTTTTTTTTAAATTAAGCAAATGGAACTTTTGTGAAATTTTTGTTTTCGAACATCTTGTAGCTGCGATGAATATGGCGGATTCCCTGTGTGAACTCAGCTCTCAGCCTTTAGTGAGGCCACCCTTCCTTCTTTCCCCTTCACTAAAAATTTTAGCTCTTAATTCTACTTCCGCTACCAAGAGCTAGGAGATAAGCCCTTTACTCGACAAGATGAGGCTTTTTTTTTTCTTTCATTAGCTGGCTCACGTTTATTATTCACTTAATACGCCTTATATCAGCTTGCGTAGTTTTAGAGAAAAGGGGATTGGAGGGGCAACCGTATTAACTCGTGTCCTTCCGCCGCCGGGTGTGTTCTTAAAGAGCTTAGTGTGCTTTGAAATGAAGTGAGAATGCGCCGAATAGAATATTATGTATTCATCCATGGATATTTAATACTAGTCTTCGTACCCAGGATTAAAAAAAATCGGTTAAAGCTCGACTCACACGTTCGCCGAAAATACGAGTACAGAATCTCCTTGGGTGGCACAGCAATTCACACGCTGGCAGAAATATATGTTTACCCGTGATGCTTTGCAAAGCGATATTAAAATATTGGTAAATTTGAGAAATGATAGTAAGATACAGTAATCGATCCCGGAACCGTTGGTTTAGCGCAATAATTATCTGCCACTGAGCTATCTAGTACTAAGTCAAAAGTCCCTGGTTCGATTCCCGTCTCCGGGTGTCATTTTTCAAATTTAAGAATATGAAACTTGTTACTGCTATATCCGTAACCTAAAGATCATTTCGATTTCTCAAGAGCCACTTCAGTGGCCGCATTGTCTAAGTCGTCACTCTCGAAGTAGACTAGACTGCCGATGACGGGGATATTAGAGTTCAACCCCGGTCGGGTGCAATGAGGATGGTTTTAGCCTAAATGGTTTCCCACACTTTCTCTCTCTCTCTCTCTCTTTATCTCTCTCTCTATCTCTCTTTCTCTCTCTCTCTCTCTCTCTCCACACAAGCGTGTAACCCAAATGAGTAATTAAACTTGGTGCTAATAAAAACTAATCTACGCTATTCAATAACAATTAATCGTACGAACGTTAAATTTCTCAAAGTTTAAAATATCTTATAATAAAATTATTTTATTTTAGAGTTCATAAATAGATATTTAAGATCAATGTCACGGTGGATGTTTTTTTAACTATCAGGTTGAGTCATAGAACAAATAAAAACAAAACAATGACGACATGCGCACTTTCCATTTAACGAGTTGTTTTAGATCTATTCGCAGCAGTAAACGCAGTCGTATACTTGTATCACGCTTTGCAGGCACATATGCACTAATAAGGTTGGTGGATTTTGAAATTTAATTGGGTCTCCCATAGAAATGAAAATTGTCCTGTATAATTTTTTGGAAAAATTTTCCGCAGTAGGTGAATGGGCTGGATTTTTTTTTGGGGGGGGGAGGAGGGTAAGAGGTGGTTAGTAAAGCCTGTTACGTGAATACATAAAGACAGTAAATGTGTGTTTGGGGGGGATGATTGAGTGGGGGCTAGGTGTGGGGAAAATTGGTTGGCAAATACTTATAAAACCGTTTCTTGTCAATAGTTTGAATATGGCGTTGAAAGATCCCCAAATATGTGGAAGAATTTATTGCGAGAGTATTATATAAATGTACTTTTCTCCAGCCAACAATATTACATTTTTTGTCCAAACAAATCATTTTGGATGACCTGGTGGTCTAGGGGTAGGGTGTCTGTCTGACTTCAATGCTGGGGGTCCGGGGTTCAATCATCGGTCCAGGCACAGATTTATATGATTGCCAAACCCTTCCTTCACCTCTGACAAGACGTGTATTAATCACAACTTGTGAATGTGAGGAATGCCAGGCCTCCACCGTGGTTCGGATCTCACGTTAAACTGTAGGTTCTCCATTTCATCTCACAATCACCCTACCATTACATATTAGCGTAAGAGCGTATAACCCGAATGGGTAGTAAGACGCGGTGCTAATAATAATAATAATAATAATAATAATAATAATAATAATAATAATAATAATGATAATGATAATGATAATGATAATAATAATAATAATAATAATAATAATAATAAAATAATAATAATAATAATAAATCATTTTGCACAAAACCATTTCAAATATTTTAAAATAAACCAGGTACTTTGGCTATTTTTTGGCCAACTATCTATCATAAAATAGGAAGTGTGCACTAGAAATGTATAATTGTATGTAATATTTTACATACTGTACTACCGAAAATATCACATTACTGAAGTTCAATAATTTTATAATGCAAAAAATATTATTTAAAATTTAATGCGAATAAATTAACCATCACACAATATTTATAGTTTCTAAATTGACTGAGAATATTTTAAAAAAAAGATAAAAATAACAGTGGCCCACAAAGCCTTTTTTTATGGCCTACTAAGTTTTTTTGGAAAAGTAATCTACTTTAGTAAAATTTATATTTTTAGCCGAAAAACTGAAAGTTTTTACTGGCGTGAGGAAAAAAAATCCATGAAAGCTCCAAGTGATGTTAATTCAGTAATAAACTAACTGGTGCTCTATTTTAATAAAAATTGGTAGTCGATCTTGGTGGTCTTGGGGTAAGGTGCTCGCCTTGGGACCCGATGTTCGTGGGCTCAAATCCAGCCGGGGTCAACGGATCTTTCTTTAGCTATGATAATCCGTAGCACAACTTCCTTCTAAGGGAAAGTAAAGCCGTTGGTCCCATGTCGGTTTTGGCATGTAAAATAATCCTGTAAGATATTTTAAAATACCTTTTCCGGGCAAAGTTGGTAGGCCCTTTCTCTCTCACTCATAGAAATTTTCGTGTGCTGATGTAATCAGTTGGTTCAGAAAGAGCTCGTTAAATATAATAGGTAAATTTTTAAAAAAAGTGAGTATTTGCACGTGTTTCCTTAAACCCACCAGCCGATTATGATGCGGGCCCGCCATTAGACTCGTGGATTAAATTGTGACCCTTGGGAAGTTTTAAGTTGCAAACACCTGATTTATAAAATAATAAATCATATCTTTTTACGTATTAAAAAAAAGAATTCTAGTAGGCTTTCTATCAGAATTAACTACTGCTGTTATTGAAAAAAAGGTCAAAAGTTGGAATGGTTTTTGATCTGCATAAAATAGTTTGACTAACTTTCTATCTCCGTAAATGCAGCAACATTGAATTTGGAACTTAGTCCTTGTAAGAGGATCTGAGAAAGAAGGAAAAAAGAGGTGGTTGATAAATAATCAAACCTTTTCCTCCCCAAGGGTAATTTACCCTGGTTAATCGCCCCTAACGGCGCTCAACGGGCCGATGATAACACCGTCAGTTTATCAAGAGTTAGCTTAACACGGGATTAGTCATAGCCCCCAGGGGAGTAAATGGCCTCAAAGTAGAGGGTACTAACTATTTACTAAAGGTTCCTCCAAAGAGAATAATTTACAATCATTATTGCCGAACTACGGTAGGTGCTACTCAGGGCGCTACACAAGCTTTAATAATCAATCAGTCATTGCCAGATTAGTTTTTAAATTCGTTGTTGAATTATTATAATGGCCATAATTTGTAAATTTTGTATACTTTAAAAAGTAAATAAGAAACAAATAGCCATAAAATTAAAAATAACTCGTTTATTGATTTAAAAATATTCTTGTATTTTAAAATGAAATCAAATCTAGTACAGTAAGAACCTGGTAAGAAACCCTATTAGAATATAAAGGATACGGGGGAGAAAAGGAGGAAAATTCATTTTTCAACTCAAATTGTGTTAGTGCTGCCATCTGTTATACAATCATTGAGTTAGTGCTTCCATGTGTTAGATAATCATTGAGTTAGTGTTGCCATCTTTTAGACAATCATTGAGTTAGTGCTGCCATCTGTTAGACAATCATTGAGTTAGTGTTGCCATCTTTTAGACAATCATGAAACCTTTCCATGTAGTTTAGATTATGGTTAAAAGAGGTATCTGTCATGTTTAAAAAAAATTAGTACCGTGTCTTACTATCCGTTCGGGTTAAATGATTAAGTACTAATCACGCTAATAGGCTAGGAATTAGGAAGGTTGAATTTAGAGGAAGTGAACTCGCATTTGAGGAGTGAGAGTGGAAAACCGTTTAGGGAAAACCACCCCCAGCTTTCCCGACAGAGATTCGGACCTCTATCTACCCGTCCTCACCAGTCTAGTTCAACACGAAGCTAGCGCGCTAGCTAATACGCCACCGAGGCAATATATTTAAATTAATTAAAAAAATATTTTTTGGGCTTCCAATGGGGTTTGACTCCCTCCCCTTTTGTCCGTTCTTCAAATTTAAAAACATGTAATTTTGTGCCAACAATGATGTCATTTAACTATATTTTAATATTATTCTTTAAGTATGTATAATCTATATCAAAGGGAATATTATATAATATTACATAACCTGACGTATTAATACGTTAAAGTAACTTTAGTAATTTTTGTAGCTGTCAAATACAGCCACTCTTGTCATGTTCATCCTATAGAAATTAAGTAGCCCTAAGTAGAAACTGTTTTTTTTTAAATTAAAAGAGACCGAAAAATATTGGAAAGCAATTTCTTTTTAAATATTTTGGCTAGGGTGTTATTAGAAAATGACAGTAAGGACAAGATCTTTTGTTGCATTTTCAGAAACTAAAATAAATTATGAAATAAAAACCATCTCAGTTTTCCTTGTCAATATATCTTTTGGCGTTCTTTCAAATGAAGTTTTCAGTCTTGAGCATCTTTAAGTATGTTTAGTAGTAATATATTTATGATAATGACATTGTAAGGATAAAGTTTCATAGATTATGGTGGGCAGGACATGCGGTGTGAATGAGAGATTCTAGAACCGCGTGCACGGTACTGACTGGCAAACCTAATGGGAAGAGATCATTGGGAAGATCTAGAGGAAGATGGGAAGATAACATTAGAATAGACCTGAAATAGATAGGTTGTAGTCAGGTGGACTGGATAGAAATAGCTCAAGATAGGGACAGGGTGTAATGATATGGACTGAATAGCACTATCTCAAGATAGGGACAGGGTGTAATGATATGGACTCTATAGAACTATCTCAAGATAGAGACAGGGTGTAATGGTATGGACTCTATAGAACTATTTCAAGATAGATACAGGGTGTAATGATATGGACAGTATAGAACTATATCAATATAGGGACAGGGGGTAATGATATGGACTCTATAGAACTATCTCAAGATAGATACAGGGTGTAATGATATGGACTCTATAGAACTATCTCAAGATAGGGACAGGGGGTAATGATATGGACTCTATAGAACTATCTCAAGATAGGGATAGGGGGTAATGATATGGACTCTATAGAACTATCTCAAGATAGAAACAGGGTGTAATGATATGGACTTTATAGCACTATCTCAAGATAGGGACAGGGTGTAATGATATGAACTGTATAGCACTATCTCAAGATAGGGACAGGGCGTAATGATATGGACTGTATAGAACTAGCTCAAGATAGGGACAGGGTGTAATGATATGGACTTTATAGAACTATCTCAAGATAGGGACAGGGTGTAATGATATGGACTCTATAGAACTATCTCAAGATTGGGAGGTGACGTAGGTACATTTCTAAGTGCGGTAATGAACTTCCGAGCTGCTAGTCTCATGAAGTAAGTAGGTACATTTATGTCTTCACCCAAGCAAGGGATATCATATTAATATATAATGTTGACAAGCCATGACGTCTTCAGGGTTTATTTTATTGACAAATTTGTTTGGAAAAGTTTACCCAAAAAATATTTACAAAACGCACGCTACGTTTATCTTTCAACTTCACAAGATCTGTATTATGTCCTTCTATCTCTAGGTCGAGTTATGACAATATAATCGATCCCAAACTTTGTTTACTTAACATTAAATTTGTAGTTACACTTACCTCGGCCTTTCAGAAAGAAAAGCATTTTCTGTCACGTAGCCATAGTAAACATTGATTTGATCACGTACATTAAAAGGTTTTTTAAAATGTTTCGTGCTTGGGATATTCCCATTTTACAAAGATTAATTCAACGATACAAGATAAATTAGGAGCATTTAAAGGGAACGTATACTATTCGTCAGGAAATTAGACGGGAAAAAAAATTCAGTTAAGCTGGCTGACAAAAAAATTAAAACAAACATAATTTAAAATGTTTAAAGTCAATATTGGAAATTTCCACTATAATAATTACCCATTCCTCTGTCCAGCCAAAAAAAAATCTCAAAACCGAGAAGACCTAAGAAACTAAAATTTTGCAGTCAAGTAGCACCAAACCCAAAAGGGTTCAGGAATACATGGTGACCAAAAATTCCCCAGGGGCCCTCCAAACTTTCAAAGCATTAAAAAGAAAAAAAAGTCGAAATAAGCTCATAAGGCCTAAGCAACTGAAATTTTGCAGACAGGCGGGCCCTAACCCAAAAGGGTGCAGGAATATTTGGTGAGAGAAAATTCCTTAGGGGCCTCTAAAAATGGGGGGAGTTTCCAGAAAAACTAAGTCTAAATATCCTCGAATCCTATTAGACTTAAGAAGCAAACATTTTTCAGCCCCTAACCCAAAATCATGCAGGAACACGTGATGGCCAAAAATTCTCATAGAGGCCCTAAAACTCTTTTTTAATAAGTCGAAAAAATCTCAAAGGCCTACAAAGTTGAAACTTTGCAAGAATATAGCATCTAATAAAAAATGCTGCAGTGATACTTGGTGAATGAGAATTTACATGCCCCTCCCCCACCCCCAAAAATGAAAAGTATATACAAAAATGAGGGACAGTTTTACACTTTCATTGGAGTAAATATAGGATTTAATATATGTAGAGTTTTTAGTTGAAATGCACCTCCCAGATTTTGAGGGTCATTAAAAATAATTCCCATTCGCAATCATTTCCCAACAAATCCCATTGGGACACATCACAAGACAAGAAATGAAACCATTGATTTTTAAGCGGGTATTATGCCAGTATTTGTATAAAATTATGCTATTAATAAGATTAGTTATCCTCCTTCCACGAATATGTGGGTACCTCTAAAATGCTTCAATTCTCATCCCTACTCCATTAGATTAACTATCATATATATGCATATAACCTGAATAGGCAGTAATACGCCGTGATAAAAAAAAAAGAATATTATTTAAATTTGTATATTCTCCCTAGTACTTGAAATTATAATAGGCTTATATAATGAAATAAAATATACATAGAAATAGACAAGGAATTTTAAGTATTGATAAGTAGTCACTTTTATACAATCACTCTACGATTGACTACAAATTTATCCAGTTAAGTAATATTTGGCTTCTATCAAAAACAATTTCAAGACGTTCTATATAGAAAAGAAAAATCAAGCAGATGAATTTAGGTTTTATCTAGCTCCCTTTTAAATTTTAGAAAAATAAATTAGATCAATACTTAATTCTTCAATTCATCCAATTTAAATTAATTTAATTATTATTTAGTTCAGCCAATATTGTTGGATGCCTGCTAAAATATTTGTTTATTGTTGTTTAGTCAACTTTAAATTTTCAATAAAGTTTTACTACCAAATATTTCAAAAATGTAAGGAAATATAATATATTTAACAGTGATAATATTGTGGCTGTCCCCAACAATGTGTTGACATAAAATTATTAGCTTTAGAGCTATATTGATTGAAAAAAAGATACACACTGTCTTAAACGTGAAAAAATATCTTAAGTTTAAAATAGTAAACTAGTAAGATTAAAAAAAAAAAAAGTATGTTCATACCGTGGCTTATAAAAGCACTAATAGATAATTTAAAAAAAGCTAAAAAAAATAAAGATCTACGAAATAAGCTATAAAACCAGGCAACTAGTTTCGGGAGAGTGGAAATATACATTTGTAGTCAGGCCTGGCAACAGTAGAGAACTAAACAAAACAATTGAGCTAATAAAATAATCTATCTTATTACGTAAAAAACAAACTATAACACTATTCAATTTAAAGTTTTATACCACCGGATGAAAAACAAAACACGCGATAAAACAAGCGTCCCTTACCCGTTTTTCTTTTAGATGCCTGTCCAAGCTCCAGCCAATATCATTGCTGAAGGAACTGCAGGTCTTATGGAGAAAAGCTTTATCTTCTCTCTCTCTCTCGCTCTCAGTTAACTGTTGCCAAATCTCCTCGCTCTCAGTTATGTTTGAAGGTGGTGTTCTCGGGTAAGAAGGAGCTACTGGCAACCTCGACTATCCAGCGTTGCAAAACTTGTCTTATATATTTTGAGGGGAGATTGACCACACAAGCACAATTAAACATAATAAATCAAATTGGTCAGAGGAGTGTTCTCGTTTCACCGTAAATAATTTGAAACCAACTAGAGTCTTCCTGGGCGGAGTATTGATTGTGTCCTTACATTTTTAATGAGCTAGTCCACCATTCGGAGGCAAGTCTCGGAATCTGATGACGTCACACTCGAGCAGCAAAAGTAAACGCAACTCAATCAATGGCTGAGCGTGCCGATGAATCATTGATGTGATCGTTTCCCCTTTCCAACCAAGACTACTTTAATAACGAACACGTGACTTATCATCTTCTATCAGTGGAAGACATCTACATATTTCTAACCCAATTTTATATTTCATTTATATTCTGAAACTCTTTCTTTCTTTTTTCTTCAATATAAAATAATTGCTCTTTTGCATACACGTGCGCGCGCGCGCGCGTGTGTGTTCTTTCTTCTTCTTCTTTACGAAAGTTGGAAACGAAGACGAAAGAAACATTTCTATGTCAAAAGTTTTAGGGGAAAAAAAAGGATTTTCCTTTTTTTTTTTTTAACTTTGTCTCTTAAAGAATGAGAAAATTTCTTAGTCACGTCTTAAAAGTGTAAGGAAAAAACATTAAAGATGTTTCCTGAGAGCTTGGCTAGATCGCAAATATAGTTCAATAGACATTGTAATAAACTATTCTGGCAGCTACAAAATCTAATATATCTGCTTTTATAATATATATTCATACACCAGGGGATCCAGGTGGGGTGTGGGGGGAGAATTCTTCAGCTTTGACTTCTGACATATTAAATCGATTTTGAAAACCGTATGATACGTAATATAGTTAATATAGTGACCTTTTCCTAGCTATTCTGTGTATTTTTATTATAATATAAAAGGCATTATTTTCTGCCCCCCATCCTTCTACCCAGCTCTTTTTTTTTTATTTCAAATTGAAATATCTATTTTAATTTTTCCTTGGATTTGAAGTGGATATTTTCCCCTTGGTGACCAAGTTAGACAGAAGACAAGTTAGTAGCACATTCAATAGTATATTATATTCCTAGAGAATAGCTTGTGTTCACGCGGTCTAAAACGTCAGGATCTAAATATATAGTGACCTGGTGGTCTTGCTGGGGGTCCGGGGTTCAATCCTCGGTCCCGGCACAGGTTTGTATGATTGACAAACCCTTCTTTCACCTCTGACAAGATGTGTATTAATCAAAACTTTTGAATGTGTGGCATGCCAAGCCTCCACCGTGGTTCGGATCCCACGTTAAACTGTAGGTCCTCCATTTCATCTCACAATCACCCTACCATTACACATTAGCGTAAGTGCGTATAACCCGAAAGGGTAATAAGACGCGGTGCTAATAATAATAATAATAATAATAATAATAATAATAATAATAATAATAATAATAATAA
>CABFWB010003524.1:11903-23666 GCA_902151455.1 Timema bartmani | reverse complement strand
TTTTTTTTTTTTTTTTTTTTGCTCCTTAAGAGTTTCTTATTAGAGAAAGCGAGAATATTTCATAATCTAATTTTCTCCTACGTGGATAGAATAGGTTATACAGGAGGGAAATAAATTAGAAAGATAGCAAGCTAGTAGGATGATAACGTTAGAAAAGAAAAATACTGACTTGCACCCCCCTCTCCCGATACCCCCATAAAGACTATTATTAAAGCAACGAATTTCACGAAAAATAGAACTGATTTAATTTAATAAAAAATAGTAGGCGACGTTTAAGTTACTGCGAGGTGAGTTCTTCTGGTTGGCATGGCGTCTAAACGTCAAGCTCATTTAGTCTGTTTGGCGGGTGACAAAGAGATAAAGGTTCAAATCCCGGTCAAGTCACTGAGGGCTATTTCCCTAAATAGTTTTCCACCCTCTCTATACACAAATGCGAGCACATTTCCTCTAAAACTAGTTATTACTCCTCTATGACTTGTTAGTGTAATTAATATACATCCTAATTTTGGTAGGAAGAACAGTATTTGCTAGTTACTAAAGGGGCGGATGTAGGTGAAGCGAGAAAATGTCAGTGTTTTTGAAGTTCTTATACCAAAACTTGTTTTTTGTCAAAATAAATAAAATTTCGCTCCATTAGAAATCTAAAGTTTAATTTTCTACACAAGGGAATAACATTTTAAAAATATATTTCAAGGGTGTCCTTGAATTTGATGATAACTTTTCCTCTGTATTTAAAAAGTTTATCATCTAATGCTGCTTTACTCATGACTGATATTCAACAACTATTGATATCACCATGTGGAGAAAATTAAAGTCTATATTTATACTGGAGCAATATTGTATTTAGCTTGGCAAAAAAAATCTTATATATAAAAACTGCAAAAACACTGTCCTCAACTCGCGTTTCTTACATATCCAAACCATTTTAATATATTCATACTTCAAGCCATGTCATCTGCAGCTGTCATGTTTGATTAATACTATCAATACATATAGAATAATACAAATAATATACTAAAATATTATCAATGTTGACCGCAAAGAAATATGTTTGAATTTTCTTAACTGTTCTTTTAACAAAAATCAGAGTAAATATGCGAAAAACATGAACGTGGTAAAATAATAAAAACAAAACCTCTTCAATTTTAACAATTTGAATCATACAGACATTTCCAAACCTAAATAAATACGGACATTATTTTTAAAGCCAAGCTAAATTTAATTTTCGATGTATGGTAAAGGATACATTTATTATTACTATTAAAACTTGATATTATTATTATTTGGTGCAGCTCTACACACACCAGTGACCACGCGGTCCAAGACGCTAGGATCGCATTATATTTGATCACTGTTGATAGGGAGATCAGAGTTTGAATCCCAGGGGCTGCACTGAAGGTGATTTTCAAGTCATCTCTCTACGCTGATTCGGGTATTTAAAAAAAATCCAAACTACCCTCTTCGTCCCTAAGATTCATTTATCATCAACTGCCCTTTAGTTGAACCTATTAATTTTAAACGGCAATGAAAATAAATTACTAAAACTGGAATCAAAATAAATTGTTTAAAAATAAATTGAAAGACCTATGAACCATAACTAATCAAGATAAATTAAATTGTTTGTAATCATGGGTAGAAGCAGACAAATTTCATTCTATTCTAAAATGTTTACCAGCCCTTTTTTTTCTGTCCTGTCCTTGAAAGTGTCACAAACACAACCCACTCGTTCAGTATACAGTCAATTATTAAATATACAGGGTGTACCTTAACATGTAGGACCCACTTCAGCTGTGGACAGAAGACACAAAACCAATTAAAAAAGTTAGTTAAAAAATGTGTCCCATTTACCTTGTTTTATAGTTACAGCCAAGGGATTCCTCTAAACTGTTTACCAAAACGTAAAATTTTAGCCGAGTGGCGAGACATTTTTTGAACGAACTATTTCCTAACAACCCGCCTCGGTGGCGTAATTGGATAACGCGCCAGTCGTGTTGAGCTAGAACGCCGAGGTACGGGGAGATCGAGGTTCGAATCTCGGTCGGGTGAACTGGGGGTGGTTTTTCCTAAATGGTTTTCCACTCTCCCTCCATGTAAATGCGGGTTCACTTCATCTAAATTCAACCTTCCCAATTCATAATCCATTAGTGTAATTAGTACTCAAGCGTATAACCCGAACGGGTAGTAAGACCCGGTGCTAAAATTTTTTTTAAATATTGATAAGCAGCCCCACATTACTAAAGTAAAAACACGAGTATAGCTCAGAGACAAGGTCAAACGCGAGACATGTTTATATTACATTTTTCTCGCTGTTTTTGTCTCCTCTTCATCGTTGAGGTGGTTCCACCAAAATTACGGTACACTCTGTATATACGTATCGGAAAGGTTCATAGTCCGTGAGAAGAGATGAAATCTATAGTAACAGATTATTCTGTCAACAGATTCTCGATCCATAAGTCCGTAGTCCACGGAACTCCGTTGAAGCTGGTTCAACCTTAACTTTCCTTAATATTATTTTTTCCCTCTGACGAATACAAAAAATAACAGCTAGATAAATAAATGAACATCGAAATGAAATGAAAGCATCAAAGATAGTGAAGGAAACGGCAGCCGTTTTCTAAATGTATGGTAGTATCACTTATTTACCTTTAATAATTATTCATAGAAAACCCCAATATATTAACGCTATCGTTAGTTTAACTTTAAACACTAAACCATATATAAAAGTCGCTTTGCTCGTTGGAGGCTCCGCCCCTCAGACCCCCCGGTGAGTTTTCTTTGCGAGTGGATGTAAACCAATGTAATTCCAGCGTTGTTTTGAAATTTTAAAATGTGTGGAAAATGTGCAAAATTTACCAAAAATTAACAAAATCTAGCTCTATCTAAGGTATAGCCGATGGAGTTACGACAAAAAGTAATAGGACCAAACCTGTGGATCTCCCCAAATCCGTGGCTGCTGATGCAATACGTTTTTTATATGTCTTAACGTTTAGCCACAAGAGACCTCCAAAGAAAGGTCCACACCAAATTTAAAGTTGCTCCGCCATTTTGAATTTTTTTTGGGGGTTAAAATTTTGTTTTTAACCTTTTGGAATTTTTTCATCGGTTACAGGCTAGAAGCTATAAGTTTGCCAAATTTAAAGTTTCTAGCTCATCTGGAAGTGGGTAAACATTAATGTCAGTGAGTGAGTGAGTCAGCCATGTGGCTTTATAGTATTATAATTAGGAAAATGCAGAGTGTTTTTGTCTAGAACCGCGTCCTACTAACCATCAGGCTTAAACGCTATGTCCTAATTACGCTGATGGGCTAAGGAAGACTAGGGTTGAATATTAGAAGAAGTGTGCAAGCATTTACGTGGAAGAAACAGAATTTTTTTAATTACCCTCAGTACATCCGACCGAAATTCGAACCCCAATCTCCCCATCATCAGCAGTCTAGCCTATCGCGAGAGTGATGACCTAGAGAAGGACTAAACCCGCAGCCCGTGGGCCACTTACGGCCCGTGGTGACATTTTTTGGGGGCTCATGAAAAATATAAAATTGTTAAAAGAGAAAAAATTACAAATACAGATAGATTTTTACATGTACTAATAAAATAAATACGTATTTTACGTTATTTTATAGCCAATTTTTTGCTTTTTGCATGAAGAAGTGTATTGCGTTTCATACAAAATGTATTTTCAACCGGTAAATTACAACTCTTAGTAGACAAGACAAATCGTGTTATCTCCTGCTATGAAAATTCTAAAAATAGGGAGGGAAAAAAAACAGCGAACATTTTTTCACGAGAAATTATAATTCCTAGTATGAGTTTAAGTGTATAAGAATGAGCTAATAGGAGTATTTTAATATGTATTTAATCCTAATATTGTTGGTACAGTATTACGGCCCGCGAGCCAAAAAAAAGACAGAAACTTTGGCCTTTGGACATAAAAAGGTTGGAGACCTCTGCTCTGGAGTCTTAGATCATGCGTCACCGAACCGGATTTGTGTTTATTGAATCTGATGAAATTGTTTTGTTTCAATCAGTTTAGTTTGCAAAAAGTATACAGTTTCCCATTAAGGTGGGAATGCTGGGGACGGTAGAAAAGGTAAGGTTTTATTACAGTTTTTATATCAAAACTTTTTTTTTTGTGCAAAATAAATCAAATATTTATCCAGTAGAAACATAGAGTTTAATTTTATTCACACGGTGAATTTAACAGTTATTAAATATTTGTCAATGATATCCTGGAATTTAATGACATCTTCTTCTCTGAATTAAAAAAATTTCTCATCTAATGCCGCTATGCTCATGTATCAACAATTTGATACCACCATGGGAAAAAAATTAAACTCTTTATGTTTCTACTGTAGCAATGTTTTATTTATTTTGGTCAAAAAAAGTTTTGATATAAAAACTGCAAAAGACTTGCCTTTCATAGCATTCTCTACATCCCCACCTTAAAATTAAAATGAGGGCTTTACCTTGGTGTTCAGGTCAAGGTCAGTTTACAACCACTTGAACTCTAACCTTTTGGAAATAAACCCCAATCTCTAGAGATCACCATTAAACTCTCATCCCCGTACCAATTTCACAGTCTTTATTGAACGGTCCGGGTGGGGTTAAATGGGTCTGAAAACACATAAATCAAAGGAGGTTTAGTGGCGAACATTTGATTGGTTGGTTAGAATTGGCTGAGATTAAAAGTTTCTTAGTTAAAACAATATTGCGAGTCTAGGCTACAACATTTCGTAACCCTTTAGTGAAAAGATTAGCCAGTACTAATATACCGTTACTTAGGGGACGCCCGAATGTACTAATCATACATCCTTTCCGTGGAGGCTTTTTCCAGGTGTCACCTTTGATCAGATGATATCAATTATTAAAGCTGTCAAATTTAAAAAAAGTTCTTCGTCAATTTTGGTTGCTTCAAATTAATTTTAATACGATATAAAAGGCTATTCTATTGGGAAAAAATATTTTTAGACTCACATTCTACCCACCTTGTTGCCGCTGACGAGGAGGTCAGGGTTTGATTCCCAGTCAGGAACACTGGGGGTATTGACCCCAAATGTGATGTATCATGTGTGTTTTTTTTACATACTTTCTCCACGTTAAGTGTGGTACATTATTTTAAAGATACCCTTCTATTTCTTTTCCACTAGACTATGTTGACAAACACACAATTAAATAAATGGTACGACACAGACATATTTTATCATATTATTTTTGATAATTCTCAAAAATCAGTTATCAGTGAACTATACTTTAATAAGTTTTCCTCAAATAAACAATCAATATTTTGATAATAATTTGAAACACTCCTCTGATATAAATTTTGAACAAAATTGATACAGTATTATTTATAAAATTATAAATTTTCAATTTTTAGTCACCAGTAAACTTTCCTAATTCTTTTTTATTTTTAGTAAAAACTAACATAATTCCTATTTCTCGTGTAAAACATTCCCTAGATACCTATTTTGAACAAAAATAATTGAAAGATTTTCAAAATCTTAGTAGATTACCATTATGCCTAAACAAATCTCACCACTAAATAAAAAGTATACTGTGTTTTTTCCACGTCAAACAATCCCCAGATATCCTTTTATTTGATTTTTTTTTGTCAAAACCATATTTAAAAAAAAATTGAATATTCACTTTGTTTCGGCTCAAACTCCAGAAGCCACAGACAGATATAGGGACAAACAAAATTGTAAGCCTCCTCCCCCCTTTTTTGGGTTCGGGGGCACATAAAATATTCGTCATAATCTCATGGTTGAAAATTTTCGCGTTTTACTTACTTTCTTTTATAATGACGAAGAAAAAATAATTTAATGCTCAAAATAATTTAAAGCTGCTTGAACCTGTAGTCAATGTAGACTCTTTGCATTCCCGTCGATCGATACGGTATTGGGTGACCTGGTGGTCTAGGGGTAAGGTGTCAGAATTCTGTGCCGTGGGTCCGGGGTTCAATCCTCGGTACCGGCACAGATTTATCTGATTACCAAACCCTTCCTTCACCTCTGACAAGACGTGTATTAATCACAACTTGTGAATGTGAGGAATGCCAGGCCTCCACCGTGGTTCGGATTCCACGTTAAACTGTAGGTCCTCCATTTCATCTCACAGTCACCCTACCATTACACATTAGCGTAAGTGCGTACAACCCGAACGGATAAGACGCGGTGCTAATAATAATGATAGGGTGTTGTTTGGTATTGCAACACTGAGTGACTTATCTTTGATTCATGATCTAATAAAGGTAATAGTGTGCCCACTGTAGTATTCCCGGTGACCTTGGGACCATCCTACAATGACTAGATACCGCCATTGAGCAAAACATACGTCGCAAAACTTCCTATAAGCTCCCACGTCACGCGGAGACTTATAAAGATATTGTATAGTCTAATTTTCATAGGAGGAGCCTTTTATAAAGTACAAATACTGTCTTATTACTGCCAATATTGATAACAATTTTACTGTTATATTAATGTTACTTTATAGGTATTGGTAATAGCTTAAGTCGACCTTGATTTTCTTGGGGTAAAGTGCTCGCCTCAGGACCCGAAGATCGTGGGTTAAAACCCAGCCGAGGTCTTCGGATTTTTCTCAAGCGATAAAAATTCGTAGCGCAACTTCCTTTGGAGGGGCAGTAAAACTGTTGGCCCCTTGTCGATTGTGGCATGTAACAGAACTCTGGAAGGTATATGAGAATATCTTTACTGGCAAAATTTGTAGTCCCTTTAGCGCTCGCTCATAGAAATCCTCTTTTGCTGATAAAATCTGTCAGTTCAGAAAGTGCTCGTTAAACGCCTCAAATAAATAAATAAAATAATAATAATATATTTAAAAACAAACAGCTGCATATCACATTATTTGACATGTGAAAGTAGTTTGACTTCAATGTCCTATGAAACGTGAACTAAGCCCTTTATACAAAACAAAGAGAAAACAATAATTTGAATATACTTTTTATTTTTATGCTTAATACAAGAGGTCAGAATGAAAAGGTTAGCCTAAAGGAATGCGCATGCATTAGCGGGGAGAGAGGGTAAGAAAAACCACAGTTGAAAATCGCAAGATAAAAATCATCAAGTTCAACCAGTGTTTGTTTTAACCTTTTAAACTTTATATTTCCTTCATTCGTAAACCCTTATTTCAATACCCCCAAGAGTTTAATTTTTTTAATAAATTAAAACGTAGTTAATTTATATGATACAAACTAATTTATCTTATTTTTTAACACCACTAGTTCATATTGTAATATTTTGATAATTATTTTAATGGAATGGGAATGAGGAATGAAGTGTTTTAGAGGTAATCTACATACATTTGCGTGGAAGGAGAATGATAAACCATTTAGGAAATACCACCCTCAATAGATCCGAACGGGCTTAAAACCCCGATCTCCCCATCATCATCAAGTCAGCCCAAAACGAGAGTAACGCCTTAAACCAATAGGCCAATAAAGTGGGTTTGAAAAACTTCTAGATTTATATTTGTAAACGTGCTAGGCTAAAAAACATCATATATTCTATCCGCGTAAAAACTTTGACAAACTCAAGACATAAATAATTATGTAAAATTTATTTCAAGTTTTTTTTTTAATTTTTAAAATAATAAACAAAAATACAGCTTCAGTTGTTAAGTTTAGTTTAATTTTTGGCACATAGTAATCTCAATAATTCTTGAATATTAGTCATGAACACCTGGATTTTACAGGCAACTTTTTTCTCTCCATTAAAAAAGTTTTTTTATCAAATGCTTCTATGCTCATGACAGATATTCAACAACTGTTTATATCACCATGTGAAGAAAATTAAACTCTCTCTTTCTACTGGAGAAGTGTTTAATTTATTTTAGCAAAAAAAAGTTTTGCTATAAACATTGTAAAAAACACTGGCTTTTCTCTAGTTCTATTCCATCCAAACTTAAAAATATTATATAATTCACCAGCTCAATCATATTCAGGTTAAGGCGGTTTTATACCTTGAGATAGTTACATTTCGAACTAATTCTCCCTTACCTATATATAATATTAGTAGAACCCAAACCTAAACAGCTTTATAATAATTTTTTCTCCAATGTGTTTTATCCAGAGTGTACACCTAATTTCTGGGCGCACCGTCACTAACATGTTAGTGCTATGGTAACCACGCGAAGTGGTATTCAAGGGCGAAGCACATTAGCAACCAGCGGCCCTGAATTTAGGAGCAGCAGGAACTAGAGAGATTATTGGAGGTCAACGTCAGTAGCAATTAAAAATAAACTGTATCACGTGTTTATATACACATTATTAAATTATTAAGATGCGTATAACCTGAACAGATAGTAAGACACTGTGGAAAAAAATAATGAGTTGCATTGTGTAGTACTCTTATTAATTTTAATCACCTATAAAAAAATATTTCACCAAATTGGTCACTTCGTAATAAAGCCAAAGAATATTTTGAAGAAATAAACCTACATTACTTGTTTCACACCGGTCTGAACTTGGATCATGGAAGAATTTAAAGATCAAACCTACTTAAATTTAAAGTTTCTACAATGCGATGGTGACGCGTTAGACCATTAGACTACCGACAATTAAAATTAAAATCCAGAATCACCAGTGGCTGTTTTTTTTTCCTTCTGATAGTTCTAAATAATCGATAACATATAATATGGTACGTATGTTCCACGTCATTCTTAACCCATTATGTGGAAAGATGAATTAGTACTAATGTACCGCTGCCCAAGGGACACTCGACTGTACTAATCGTACATCCTTTCCGTGGATGCTCTTCCCATGTCCCGATGAAATGAGGTGATGGTGATAGTGAGTATGAGGGTGATAAACCAGGGGAAACACTTAAACCTAATTGACCAAACCCTGGTGACCGTTGGGGTAATTCTCCTTTCGGGAAAAATAACCAAAGTACCAGATGGGACTCGAATCCGGGACCCCTAGACTCGTAGCCAGGTGCACTGACCACCACACCACGGGACAGGTTTAAATAGTTGATGATCTCCTACATTCGTCATGGACTTTGACTAAATATAATAAATAGTACGAGTATATGACATTGGGCAAGGGACGAACACGCGTGACACAGCAGTGGATGATTATTATTATCAGCACCGCGTCTTACTACCCGTTCGGGTTGTACGCACCTATAATAATGTGTAATGTTAGGGTGATTGTGAGATGAAACAGAAGACCTACAGTGGGATCCGAACCATGATGGAGGCATATCATCCCACACATTCACAAGTTGTGAATAATACACGTCTTGTCAGAGGTGAAGGAAGGGTTTGGCAATCAGATAAATCTGTGCCGGGACCGAGGATTTACCACGGACCCTCAGCAGGGAAGTCTGACATCTTACCCTTAGACCACCAGGTCACCTACCACAGTGGTGGAGCACTGATGCCCTAGTACAAAGGTTTTAGTTTCGATTCCTTTGTAGAAATGTAATTTATTTTAAAAACATTTATCTGGATATTATATAGATATTAAAATTGCTCTCTTATTTCTTTGAAATGAATGATAATACAATAGTTTTTCTTCTTTTCAGCACCACGTCTTAACTACCTGCCCAGACTAGGGATGAGTAAGTTTGAATTTAGAGTAAGTGTACTCATATTTGCGTGAAGGGCGAGGGAAAACCCGATTAGGGAAAACCACCCTCAGCACATCCAACCGGGATTAGAACTACATTCTCATTGTCACCGACAGCCTAATCTCTTGCGAAAGTGAGGGCTTAGAACACTCAACAACTGAAGCAGTTACTAATACAATGTAATGTTATTAAATATGAATTTCTACTAGGTTTACCTCTTTGTGGTGTTGTCATTGAGTCTGTAAATGTTGTGTTACAATATAATATACAATCGATGCTCAGCAAATTTTAAAATAATATTGATGTACAAGTTACTAAGGGAACGTGACAACATATTTTCTATGAGCGCAATTATACTACTATAAAGCCACATGGCTGACTCACTCACTCACTGACATTAATGTTTACCCACTTCCAGTTGAGCAAGAAACTTGAAATTTGGCATACTTATAGCTTCTAGCCTGTAACCGACGAAAAAGTTCCAAAAAGTTAAAAATTCTAATTTTTAGCCTCCAAAAAAAATTCAAAATAGCAGAGAAACTTTAAAGTCGGTGTGGACCTTTCTTTGGAGGACTCTTGTGGCTAAACTGTAAGACCTATCAAAAAATGGATTGTACCAGTGCAACGGATTTGGAGAGATCCACAAGTTTGATTCTATTACTTTTTGTCGCACCTCCATCGGTTATACCTTAGATAGAGCTAGATTTTTTGATTTTAGGTAAATTTTGCACATTTTCCCCAAATTTTTAAATTTTATGACACACTTATGCGACAGCTAGAATCATAAAATTTGGCAGGCATATTGGTACATCAAATTTCCATAAGCTTGCTAAATTTGATGATTCTAGCTGCCCTATAAGTATGGAGAAACTAAAATAATGTGTGAAAAATACAATACCGGTAACTTTTAAGTTGTTACGTTCAAAACAACGCTGGAATTACATTAGTTTACATCCACCCGCAAAGAAAACTCGCTGGGGGTTTGGGGGCGGAGCCTCCAACGAGCAAAGCGAGTTTAGATATAAAATCTCTATATAGCATATCGATTAATTAGCAATGTGATCAAATAATGTACATTTAAATTAATCCCCTCGTTAATCGAAATAGTGATTGGAAAATTAATTGCATTGTGTTTGCTCTTCATAATAGACCAACAGGGAATATCACAAAATGTTTCATATTGTCAAATATAAATTAACGTTAAATATATAAATTTTTTCTCTTTTTTATAAGCTTGGGCTTTTATGATTTAAGGCGTCACTCTCGAATAAAATGGGACTGCCACTGGCAAGGATATTGGGGTTCAAATCCTAGTTGGGTGTATCGAGATTGTTTTTTCCAAAATTGTTTTCTACTCTTCTTCCACGCTAATGCGGATACACTTGTTCTAAATTAATAAACCTTCCTTATCTCTAACTAATTAGTGTGAATAGCTTGACTAGTACATATGTATCCATCCCAAACGAAAAGTAAGTTACGGTGTTAAAACAAACGCATCAAGAGTTAATATAAATTGTACGAGTGTAAAAACTTAAATTTTTTTTTTACTTGTAGTGTGTGTAAATAAATGAAAACGACACGTGCTTTGGGATTTAAGAGTCGGTTTTGATACTTTTGAGCTCTGACTGAGCTAACCTCTTTATTGGTGTGTTGTTCAACTATTTAAACACCCGTTTCGGTGGGTGCACGGTCTAACGCGCTACTCTCGCAGTAGACTAGAGTACTGATGACGGTGATATCGAGGTTTGAATCTCGGTCGGGTGTACTGGGATTTTTACAAAACTGTTTTCCACTCTCCCTACAAGTGAATTCGGGTACACTTCCTCTAAATATAACCTTCCTGATCTTTAAAAACATTTGCATAATTAGTGCATATGCTTATAGCCCGAGCGGGTAGTTATGCGGTGCTAAAAAAAATATTGGACCATCAAATAATATTGTTCCTATTGTGATCCACATTTAAAGAAAGACCCGATGATAGGGAAGATAGAAAGAGAGAGAGAGAGTCCTAGTTGGAAGAGTCGCGCAAGAGAAGATGCCGGAAAGAAATTGACACACTGCCAGAATGAGAGGAAGAACAAAGAAGGAAGGATTTAAAGGAGGATAGTGACGTGGAGGAGGTTATTACACCCCAAGGAGGATCTCTCTCCCTACATCCTCTACACCCCCCCCCCCCC
>CABFWB010003524.1:0-11519 GCA_902151455.1 Timema bartmani | reverse complement strand
TTAAAGTATCACATTCCACAAATTTAGAAGAAAAAAAATTATATAATGATTTTCGTATTTTCCCCCATCCGTGCTATTTATACAAAAAGTAGTAGCAAAGAATAGGTTTGAGCTTCACAATAAATGTACCTGAATTTGCATAGAGCATGAAGGGAGAGTGGGGAAATTATTATGGAAAAATAATCGGGTGTGGGTGGCTGTGTTTGTGGACGGCTGAAGAGGTTATACGTCAACACGCTGCGCCGCTCCCGATACTTCCTTATTCGTTTCAACCCAGACATTGAGTTATTATTGGGTAGCTGACGGGTGAACTTCTCTTTCCCATCGTATACGTTAGACATATTCCTGGATAGGTTACCGGCGAGTCTAGGCGGAAATTTTATAATTCCTAGAATATTTCAACTTCAATTCATATTTTCTTCAACAATACTGTAATGAAATTTAAGTATGATTAGTTAAAGCAATAGATCTTGACTAAATGGTTTGGCTACCTTTATTACTTTATAAATCATTAATCCAAAACCTTTATCGAACGATTTCGTTACAATCAAGTTTTCGTCCTGTAACCCCTAGAACTGTTCTGAATTTAAAAACGTATTTACGTTCAAAAACACCCCTCAGTACACCTGTGTGGGATTCTCACATTGGTCTCTCAATCAATTCCGATTCAGTTTATTGGAAGTGTGACGCCTTAGACCAGTGTGGTCCAACTTGTGACCCACAGGACCAATGGGGCCCGCGCTCACTGGAAATTTGACCCTCACAGTACCCTCGAGGAAAATTTAAAGGAAGCCATTTCTGGAAAATGTGAAATGATTTAAATATAAATATTTATTTTAAAAGATCATTATGGCATTTTACTGCACATTTATTTGACTAAGAATGATATATATATGTATATATATATATATAATACTAAGTTGGTTTGTAAAAGTGTGTGTGCGTACATATGTCAGCATTTCTGAGAGGGTAAAAATAAACTTTTTCTAGCAATACAATTTTAAAGATTCTACCAAACAAAACTATTTTATTTATATATATATATGTGTGTGTGTGTGTGTGTGTGTGTAAAGTGTTGAAAGTAATAGTTGATTAATGTTGTTTGTAGGTTTATATTAAGTTGATGGGATTACTAAATATATCTTCGGCCCACGGTGTAAATTGATAATCAGATTTGGCCCTTGGGATGAAAAATGTTGGACAGTCCTGCCTTAGACCACGAGGGCACCGAAGTGGGTTCCTCGATATCGGACGTGATTGGGACGACTAGCGAGCTCTTATTATAATTATAATTTGCTTTAACTTATTTATACTTGTATTTGATCCCCCGCCTGTGTAAATATACATCTTTCTATTTAACCGAAAAAATTAGCTTTCGTAAATTAAAAAAAAAACAACAACACGGGAATTCATCCCGGGAGCGTTGTCATACCACGCTACTGAGCTAGCTAACTACCCAGGAATGATATAAAGCTCAGGGGTCATTCTTCACCCATAGCTAAGGCCCCTTTTCTGACAGCGTGGGTTAAAACTACCACTAGCGCTCTGTTCTCTCCATTTTGGATTGTGTAATTGAACAGTATTGACCGTGATCGGCTTCTTATCCTCTATCTATCTCTTGTACTTGCGGGGTAGTGGGGGAGGTGGAAGGGGGAAGGAAGGAAGGGGGGAAGGAGATACAGACGTACACTATGGAAGAGGGATTTATAGACTTACCGAGACTTTTCCCACCAAATTGGTCTCTCTTGGACTAATGATACAAAAAACTCGAGGTCAATATCTGCATTAATATTGAAAAACAAAACTTTGAGAAAAAAATGTATTATTAGCACCGCGTCTTACTACCCGTTCGGTTTATGCGCACTTACGCTAATGTGTAACGGTAGGGCTGATTGTGAGATGAAAATGGAGGACCTACAGTTTAACGTGGGATCCGAACCACGGGGGGAGGCCTGGCATTCCTCACATACACAAGTTGTGATTAATACATGTCTTGTCAGAGGTGAAGGAAGAGTTTGGCAATCAAATAAATCTGTGCCGGGACTGAGGATTGAACCCCGGACCCCCAACACAGATGTCTGACACCTTACCCCTAGACCATCAGGTCATCTTTGAGATAACAAAAGAAACAAAGAGATACATAAGCCTACTATAAAATTTAACTGGCAACTAGAGGATTTGACCAAAGAGTGATTAGGCGGAGCGCTATCGTTTGCCGCTGCGTGTGAAGAGACGTATTACAAGACATGCGTTATAGCAAGGGTTTCCAACTAGCGGCCCGCAGCTCACATGTGACCCATTAAAATTTATGTTTTTAACCGAGAAACGGAAAGTGTTGACTTATGTGGGAAGAACCCATAAAAGCTACAAATGATGTCCAGTCAGTGGTACATTTTTTATAATAACTTGTGTATCCGCTTGAGTACTATTTCCTTCCATTCCTTAGCTGATTATAATACGGCCTTGCAATAGACTCGTGGATTCAATTGTGGCCCTGAGGAACGCTATAAGTTTATAAGTGCGATAATTAATAGTGATGAAAGAATGTACCGATTAATTGAGGGTCCTGTATTTCCTAGGAGAGTTACTAAAATATTATCCGCAACTATATTTGCAATTAGACGGAGAGCTAATGTCCCAGGAAGGCTAATATTTATAATAATTTGTGATGTGTATGGTTAAGTCATCCATAGATTATAAATCTTATTCATAAAGGTAAAACTAAAGTAAAATGTCTAAAATCTTATTCATAAAGGTAAAACTAAAGTAAAATGGCTAAAGTGAGTGAAAATATTTAGAAATATACCTAAAAAAGATATTAAAAAGAATTAGCGATAAAATAGAATATATAAAAACAAGATTTATTGTACAGTTTTAATTATATTCTTTTTAACACTACGTAAAGTAAATTATCATTTATTATAAAAATACTACCAACAACAGGAGTCAGGTTTGAGTTTATCAATGAAGTTTTATGAATACATAAAAGAAAAAAGAATTAATTAACTTTAAATTTAATTGTCGTTTTTTCAAGATATTAAAGGCAGACCAGAAGCGTTTCTTAAAATATTATTATTATTTCTTATCTTGTTAAAGAAATGGGGGATGCTATTATTTAAGATGCACCCCAAAACCATTAATAGCTTCCAATTTTTTTTAAAATTTTAATGAACGTACTAAAATAAGACGTGAAAATAAAGAAACGTAAAAGAAAAAAAAATAATAATAATGAAAAAGTGAAGAGGAAAACAAATGAAAGTAAACATTTGGAATGTGAAGAGGAAAGCTCTATGAAAACCTATTAAATAAATGATGCAAAATACATTACTTAAATTTTCTCCTATTTATATTTTCACATTTGACGATTTATTCAAGGGCATGTATTACAATATTAATAATAATTATTATTACCAACAATAATATAACAAAGGGATAAGGAATAATCTAAATATAAAAACCTTAGTTCTGTGGATAGTGAGTCTTTCTATAGAGCTAGGGGTCCCGGAATCGATTACTGGCACGGTCGAAAAATGTATCATTAATTAAATTGAGGTTACCCCTTTCACAATGATGAGTTAACGGCCGGGGGCTGGGTGTTGTGTTTGTTCTAAATTTAAGTCAGTTTATAAGCCGTGCTCTGATAAAATTAGTTTGAACAGAAAGTGCACGTTAAATACCTCAAATAAAAATTTTAAAATAAATTATCAAAGGGTACATTTGTGAAAGTTATTATTGATGATTTAATAAATGTATTTTAAAATATTTGTTTCAATTTAGGTTTGAACCAAGTCTTTCAGAGACGGTCGGTCATCACCTAAAGTACGACGCTTCAACAATGGGCGTAAACTCAAGCTGAGTTAGTATTTTCTAAATTTAATAAATTAAAAAGGGATCAAAGGTAACTTAAGTTGAGGCCTGTATTTGATCAGTTTTTATAGTAAAACAATATTTGTACCCTAAATATTAATAATATTTCAGATGATTTATTTAAAACTCTGGTCGGTAGTAAATATTTATATCTTCTGAGAATGTTATTCGACGAATCAAGTCAAATCCATCTTTTATATGTATGATTTTGGGAACGAACCTCTTCGTGGAAACAGCAGCCGTTAGGTAAATCGCCGAGAACAGTTCTACGAAGCTGATTTGAATATAATTTCATTGGAACAGTAGACCAATGGATTACCCGGGTGGAGTTTTATCAGCGGTTTAAATAATCCTTACCTATTTTTTTCTGTTATCACGGTCAAATGTAATCAAGTACTGATTCATCCCTTTAGGGCATCTCTGGTTAGAGCACCGCCTGAGGTAGACGTCAAGTAAAGTTAGGGAGGATATAGATCAGGGGTTTCCAATTCGCGGCCCACGATGCCTTTTTATGTGGAACGCTAAGTTTTTTGGGAAAGTAATCAACTGCAGTAGAATTGATATTTTTAGCCGAGAAACGTTAATTTTTGACTTGCGTGAGAAAAAAAATACCATGAAATTTCCGATTGATGTTCATTCAGTAATAAACTTAACTACGCTCTATTTCGAATAATAATTAGTGGTCTATCTCATTGGACTTGGGGTAAGATGCTCTCCTCAAGACCCGATGTTCGTGGGTTTAAACCCAGCCGAGATCAACGGATTTTTCCTGAGCGATAAAAATACTTCCTTCGGAGGGGAAGGGAAGCCGTTGGTCCCATGACGATTGTGGTAAGTAAGATAACCCTAGAAAGCATGTGAAAATAACCTTACCCGGCAAAATTGATAGGCACTTTTGCTCTCGCTTATAGAACTTATTTTGTGCTGATTTAATCAGTCAGTTCAGAAAGTTCCCGTTTAATACCTCAAATAAATATATAATAAAATAAATAATGTGTGTATCCGTGCGAGTAATATTTCCTTCCACTCCTTATGATGCAGCCCGCCAGTAGTCTCGTGGATCCATTTATGGCCTTCGGGCAGTTCAAGTTGGAAACCCCTGGTTTAGATGGTCAAGATTCTACTAAAACCGAGAAACATACGTCTTTAGTGTGGAATGAAAGGGGACTGAGATCTAAGGCTGCACTGAATCACACCAGGACATCTTTTTTTTATACAGACGGGGAAGGGATAAGAGAGTTAAAATTTAGAATAAATATACACTCATTCACTTAGAGCATCCGTGGGAAAACTACGGCCCGCGACGTTATTTTGTGTAGCCCGCATATACATTTACAACTTTTGTGATTTTATTTTAAGGAAATGACAAATTAAATAAATAATCAGTGCATGTTTTTTTTAAACATGTGAACAAATGAAGCAAGCTCGTTTATAATGTTACATGTTTAAGAGCATAAGTTTGTGTGTACAGTAATTAGGGTAGTTATCTGACTAATAAATGTACTTTTTGTGCGAAAATAAAATTCCTTATTTAGTAAATTAATATTTTTGTTACATGCGGCACACAAGAGACCTTACAGGTGTCCATGTGGCCCTCGGAGAGAAAAGTTTTTAGAAAGCGACCGGGCAACTATTCAGGAAAAACACATCTGTGTACTTGGTAATGCTTTTAAATAAACATCTCTACAGGCTCAATGAATTAATCTTTTCACTTGATACTATCAAACTTTGTATTATACCTACAATATAATTTAAATAATTTCATTTTTGTGGGTTATCCATTTTACAACACAACTGTTGTATAGTTCTTCATATTTTAGTTATAATTTTATTTAATATATTACATTGTATACTCTAATTACATTTTTATTATACTATTTATTCTTTCACCATTAATTGACTGTCTAACGTAGATCAATAAATATTATAGTGCAATAGGTTTATGACTATTTTAAAACTTAATCTTTATTACTATTAATTTAATATACCTGTACTTTATTTTCAATTGCTAATATTAGAAGTATTTTTAATGTGTATAATGTTATCGTTTTGAAAACCAATTAATGAGCCTTCGCTTGAAATTTAGTCTATGTATTCAACACATCCTCAGTGATCTATGTTATAGTTTAACTTCATGCTTTTTTTTAGTTTTTATTAAAACATTCGTCAATCTAGGGGGTGTATACTCCGATTGTCCCCCTTTTGGGTACGCCACTGATATATATAGTATTATTCTGGTAGGAAGAACGGTTTTAGAAAGTACAAACATAGCTTTTTGGGCTCAACATTGATAGCATTTTACTTAAAATTTTTTATGTTATTTTATAGGAATTGATAATATTTGGCAAAAGTGAAATATGTAAATCACATTGCTTGATAAATGAATAGATGAAAATAGTTATAATAAAGTTTGTGATGGTCAAATACTGTCCTTCCTACCAGAATACTACTATAGGTGATAGGCGTGGTCCTCTATTAGGTGTGGCTACCAAACCTACTGATCGACATATACCATGTAACGATCCCGTCCACTTTGAAAGGTTACCTAATTAATTACGAAATCAATATTTCAAATATAACATTAGTAGAACATAATTAAATTTGCCATACCTTTTCTTTACTCTTCAAAGATTAGTTTAATCAGTTTAGTGAATAAAGAGTCTAGAGATTCAATCATTTCGGTTGGTTGACCGAACTCTACGTCGGAGGGATTGTGGTTCGATCCCAACAATGTGTACAGTTATATTAAGTTGAAAGTTTTATTTTTTTTCATTATTTACGAATTAATTAAAATATTGGTTTCCTATCTTTCCGCTTGGAGCAGTAAAATTACACTCTGCACAGTTCTACCAAAATACTAAAGTACTACATTTTAACAAAGCTACATTTAAATACTTAAGAATAAATCAAATTCTTACAGTGCGAAATAGTGAACAAACATCTTTGGCTTCCGTAAGATTATAAATAAATTACAGTTTAGGTTATTTATTATTAAATAAAGTTAGTAAATTTAAATGATCATAAATTTAAGTATAAAAGATTTATGTCAATATTTGATTCATACTATGTGTCACTCACTAACAAACATAATTAAAATATTTGTTTCTAATATAAGTGGTTTTTTACTTAATAACTATCATATTTAAACTTTTACACTACACTACGATTTTGGTTAAAAGAAAATTTTTGAAAATGCAAACGTATTTATTTGCGATCAACATTTTTCATTATTTCAGCTATTAATATTATCTGTACAGAGTGGCAAGTGAAGATAAAATTAATTGACATATAAATATATTAAAATTGTTTTAGTAGCTTTTGAGACTATATATATACACTCTCATCCCTTTACTATCTAAATATAGCTGTAAACATTACAATACGTTCGAAATCCAAATTAAAGAGGATTTAGGTGGCTCTTGGCCTTCAAAAACACATTTAAATTCAAATTAAGTTCATTAAAAAATAATCACGTGAAGAGTGGGTGGATTCAGAAGGTAAAACAATTAAAATGTAGACGTGAATTTCTACAAATACTGTTAATATGAAATTTATAGTAAAAAGTTATCGTTTTCCTATGTTTTTTAATTGCCAAAGAAATAAAAGAACTGCTTTTTGTTTTCGTGTTTTCAATCTAGTTAGTTTTGTCAAAGTAAATCACGTCATTGATTTTGAAAACTGACGACATTTTAGATAGATGATACTTTTATAAACGAGGTAGGAACTGAATTACAATTCTGTAAACAATGGGGGAACCCCCAGCATATATGTAATTTCCAAATTTAAAGTATTTATGACTACGTTTTACCCATAAACGACC
This sequence comes from Timema bartmani, assembly GCA_902151455.1. Classification (NCBI taxonomy): domain Eukaryota; kingdom Metazoa; phylum Arthropoda; class Insecta; order Phasmatodea; family Timematidae; genus Timema; species Timema bartmani. The sequence continues at coordinate 3,832 of CABFWB010003524.1, read as the reverse complement.
ATTCATGTCATCTACGGCAACTAATACCTCCATCCTGAATCATTACTTCTAACTTTAAAATAAAATTGTATTACTTTATAATAGTATGCTATTCAACTTGGGGTACGCGACGCTATCTAAAGGTGTATGTAAAATTTAAATATTTTTTTTATTTCATGATAAACACTGAAAAATCAGGGATGTATTTAAGGTTAGCCATAATAGACCTGGATGTAAGGACATGCAATCTGGGAGCATCATTTTTTTTTCTCTCTCCTCTCTCTTAGATGTAGATTATAGAATATGTATAACGTGCATTATGCACCAACAACCTTTGGGGGTACAAAGTGGAAGAAAAATTATATATGTGGGTAGGCTACGCGAACAAAATAGGTTGAGTGCCACTGATCTATTGTTCTATTTATTTCTCAGCACAGGACCTCCCTACCCGATCGAGCTATGCGTATATGTCCTAGTAATGCAGATTGGCTATGGATGAAGAGGGTTGAATTTAGATTAAGTGTACCCTCATCTGCGTGGAAGGAAAGTGGAAAACCATTTAGGGGAAAAAATATCAGTACACCCGATCGGGATTCGAATGACGATATTCTCGTCTTCGGCAATCCAGTCTATTGCGAGAGTGTTACCTACTGACGTCTGTTCAAAAAAAAAAAATTTCAAACGAACGAACCACAAACACTTTAGTTCCTGTTTAACATACAAGATTAAATTATATTTGTGGACCGTTCCTCGATTTGAAATTCACTCGTGCGCCGTGAGATAGTTCTAATGCAACCTATACAACACTTCCGTTAGAAGGGTTGCAGATCCACAAGGTAGCACCTACATATTTATTCAATTCAAAATATCAATAAAAATGTATATTTTCCACGCGTGATGAATAAAGACATAAATATATAGGGGGCTTAAAGATGAGAATGGCCTTCAAAACGTTGGCGTTTAGAATTATTTCCGGTCATACAAAAGAGATTGGGTTCAAATCCAAGTGGGATCGGACTTTTTATTTTTAGTATTGGTCGCAGACAAACAAACACCAGATCCACAGCTTCTAGGTTAAAATGGCTGCGCTCATTCTCATTGGGAGGGTTTGAGTCCTTCAATGTGGGGATCGCTACGTGGAGTTCCAAGTGACAACATCGCTATCAAATAGGTATTTTTTAAAACAGTTCACTTTAGAAATGGTTTTACTAGAAAACGACAAGAATTTCCTTCTAGCATCAATAGACCATCTTTCACAAAGCCAAGTTCAGGTAATGGCCCACACCCTTCCCATAAACTTACCCCTAAAACTAGCTTAAATGAACTGCAAATTACAAAGAAAACATAGAATACAATGATCCTTGCTTTGTTCAAGCGAATGCACTAAACAAACTTTATTTCTCTTTTATCTTAAAATAGAGACGTTTACTAAAAATTTGTAAGTTTAGTGAAAGGAAATAATACACAGTGTTGCAGAAACCCTCATACAAAGATCATAGATGAAAACAATTTACACTGTGACAGAAACATTGAGAAAAGGGAATAAAAACAACGATTTTGTTTTCTCCTTTTCCCTTCAGTAAACTACCCTTAATTGACTAGTTATCAACAATCTTCAAATACCTTTGACTAGCTACTTGTCTTAAAAGGTGTGTTCATTGAAAGAGGGTAGGAGGGTGAGTTGGGGAAGGGGGATTGCTATTGTCTGAACTATTGTTTTTGAACCATGACCGTTGAAAACTTGCTCTCCAGCCTTTATAACGAACAATTTAGAAGTGAGTTGTTCCATTCGGAAGTGTTTTTTATCACTGAGAATTGCAACTAGCACTCCCCAGTGGCCCAAGGACTCAATCTGGCTAAAGGAGCACAGAGAAATTACCGCAAGGTTGAGTCTATGGTATAATATCTTGTCTGTGGTCTTGGTTGTAAAAGTAAACGGGGTAAGAGTGGCTTGCAATAAACTGTTGGTGCTTTTATCACAAACAACTGAGGTGTTGCGAGCACAATTAGTGGTGTTAAGACCTATTAATCAAGCTTTTTCATTACCTTTCTAATGCCGGTGCTTTTCCTCTAATAATCCTCCTCATCTCCACCCCTTGCGGCTACCAGCACTAGCAGACACTTGGTATAAATATCAACCTCATTTTGTCATGATTTTCTTTGACAAGGAGGTTGGTGTCCTAATCCCGGACTTTATGTAAAAGCATCAACAACTAATTTAGGTTAATTTTACTAATAAAAATACTTTAAAATTAAAACTAAATATTTTATAGGGTAAATTGATCATAATATATTCCTACATTTAGTTCACTTTATGTAAAAAACATCAGCAACTAATTTAGGTTTTATCCTAAATTATTTCCCACTTCCACGCAAATTTGGGTACATCTCCTCTAAATTCTGCCTTCCTTGTTCTCACGCAATAAATGAAGCTAAGCGCTTATAGCTCGGACCTAACCTAACCTGATTTAAGGTGTAGAAAAAAGTACGCTCCTTCTAAAATCCGTCTGATTATATCTTGACCAGCCTCAACTTTGAGTAAATAAACTTTTTAAAGTCACAAGTAATACTCCACAGTCATTTTAATGAATGAAAGAGGTCATATAGCGTGTTTGGTCTCGAAGGTCATGCGTTGAGACCCCGTGGGAGGGTCATGTTGTCATGCAGCTGTCCTGACTAACGCGGCGTGTGACACTCCCTACTAACTTCGTGTGTGAAGACTCACTTAACCTCACGTGCACATGACGCACATATAACGTTCATGTTGGGAAACTGCGGTTGCTAGAATGATTGTGGTGGAGTAGAAGGGAGCACGAGTTGAATTCCGAGCTTTTTTTTAAATATTTGTATAACAAAATAAATGGTGCGATGCACCCCACTGACATTATCTATCTTTTTTCTTAATCTCCTCCACTCTCCATTATCTTAACCTCCTCCACTCCCCTATTATCTTAACCTCCTTCACTCTCCAGTATCTTTAACTCCTCCACTCTCCATTAACTTAATCTCCTCCATTCTTCAATATCTTAACCTCCTCCACTCCCCAATATCTTGACCTCCTCCACTCCCCATTATCTTAACCTCCTCCACTCCCCATTATCTTAACCTCCTCCACACTCCATTATCTTAGCCTCCTCCAATATCCAATATCTTGACCTCCTCTCCTCTCCATTATCTTAACCTCCTTCCCTCTCCACTATTCCCTTTTTTGACCAAATATCTTGCTAATCACCTTGTTTTCGATCACTCTACATTTTTTTCGTCATGTAAGGTAAGAGACCAGGTTTCACACCCATAGAGAACAACCGGTACAGTTATTATTTTTTATTGTGTATATTCTGAGTATTACATTCCTTGACAGCAGTCAACAACTTACTGGCCGAGTAGTAACAAGCATTTCCCGACTATTATTTTCCTAATTTCCAATCTAATATTGTTATCGCTAGTTTAAATTTTTCCTAAATGATATGTTGTTCTTAGTAATCTATAAATTATCGTCCTCTTACTGTGTTATCTACTATACTATTAGTTTATTACTGTACTCTTATGTCAAATTACACCATTTTAAAGTTACCCTTTTCGACATATAATATCAAGGCAAATAAAATAATAATAATAATATAATTATATTCTTTCGATGTTGACTGCAAAATAAAACAGGCTTTTTTTTCAAACCCCAAATTCATACAATTATTATGGTACTGATAATTGTGGGTCCAGTTTAATTGAGATTTCCCATATAGATATACATTTTTATATTTATTTCCCTTCTGGCTGATGAATAATTTCTAATTGAGATAAGCGTTTTTTACTTGGAAATTGTTAGCATCGCTTTAATTAACTGGTTTCCTCC
>CABFWB010003523.1:46972-77518 GCA_902151455.1 Timema bartmani | reverse complement strand
TTTCAATTTTCAGAATATGATATCTAGATGGAGTAATTCCCACTAATAAGCAAAAATAATAGCTCTGGCTATTAATTCTTTATATATTTCCTTCTAAAATTTGAGTTAAATGTTATTATTTTTCACCATTGATGAAATTAAAATTTCATGGGGAATTATGTTATGTTCAAATTAACAATTTTTTTTTAACTAACCTATGTCAAACTAGCTAAATTCTATTGTATAAATAAAGTTAAAACTTCCGACTCAAACATTGGTAAGTTGACTTAGTATAAGACATAGGAATGAGAAAGGTAGTTTAAAGCATGTTCCTAAACTTTTTTTATTCACAACAACTTTTCATAAGACCAAATTTATTTGACATTACAGGCACTAATGGTCAAGTTGAGTTTTTTATACTCTGATGTTTGTTTTTGAACATTTTGGATCAAATGAGAAATCTAGCTAATGAACATATTTTATTCAAAAATTGCATGCAACTATATTTAATATTATTGGCTTAATTTTTTTATAATTTACAAATTTCGTATATTCAAATAACTAATTGAAGCCATTGGTTTAACTTAGCTAACTATACAAGATTATTAAAAATTTGTTTGTTTAATCATTCCAGAAGTAATTTATATCTGCAATCAATAAACTAAACAAATATAAAGTGAAAGATTATAGTGTAATACAGTTTCACTAGTCGTATAATAAATATATAATTTACTCACATTTGTCAAAGTTTGCTGCTACCCCCCACTTATGACCCACAGTTTAAAAACCTGTGGCTTATAGGATGTGTACCTGCATTAGTGTGGAGAGAGAATATAAAAACCAATGATAAACCCCCCATTTCACCCAGCCAAGATACAAACTATCATCTCCCCTTTCACTTGCAATTGTGTCTATTGTTATCAGAGTACCTTAAACCGTGTGAGCACTGATGGAAGTAACAATAACTATCACCCGTCATTTTATCAGGATACACCATCTTCTTATGAAACACACTCACTGAACTTAAACCATAGCAACAAACATTGACTGCTCCATCTTATTTTTTGATTAGGTTTGTCTTTTAGAAAAAGGTTTTGTATAACTGATAATTGTATTTCTCCCTATAGCTTGAAGACCATTAACATTATATATATATATATATATTTTTCAATATCAATTCAATTTGATTTTAAATACAGTCAAACTTGGGTTATAGCATCATCAATGGGACCAAACAAATTTTGACGTTGTGTCAGATTGACATTATAAAAGAGGTACCAATTTTACAAATTACAAATTGCATTTAATTTAAAATGAAGAATATGTATTAAAAAACATGTCCTATATTTACATAACTTACATTTAGACCTATTCTCGGTAGTAATGTGTTATTTTCTTTTGAACTCTCCATTTTTAAAACAAATTATTTCTCCCATGCTGTAGAGATGCTGCACTGCTTTTAACACATTGGCAGATGCCTCTCTGAAGGGGTAAAATCGTGAAAGAGTTTCAGCAGCTCTCATTGCTTCCTGTAATGTCGGACAAACAATTTTGGCATCCTCCTCTTGTTCAGTCTTCTCTTCAGCAGTATCTTTCGCCTCTGCGTTTTTTACTTCCGCGATAATTTCTGAATTACTCAACACTAGAAATGTTTCTACGTGGTCATCCTGGCACTTAGGAATCAAGCTCATTTCCAAATTCCTTCACATTGAATTGCTTAATTCACTCAGAGAGCAGCAAGTTGTCTACCCCCTCTTCATTGTCATTGGGTAAATTATTGTGTGTGGGTTGTGCTATACCAAAGCACTTTGTATCGTCTACTGCATTACACTCTTCCCAGTAACGTCCAGGTATTTTATTGAATTTAAAAGAGAAATTGTAACAGGTTTCACCGTGTTCATACCAAAAATAATTAATTTTAAGAGTTACTTGTGGTAGTAACACTTAAGGCTTCTAATGACGCCTTGGTCCATAGGTTGCAGGACACTCGTACAGTTTGCCAGTAAGAAACTAGAGTACTGATGGTCAAATTTAACTTTGGATGGGCTACGCATTTGTCACCTATAGAACTTTTCTGTTTTTCAACGACAGCTCTTCGTCCCACTTTTGTGCTTCCTCTTCAAAAACATTAGATATATCCATGTTTTTTGGTTGGCACTATAGCTTACTGGAAGTTTTCTAATGTTATTAAAACATCTTTGACACCAGACTTTTCCCAATGGCTTAAAGTTTACTTTTTTCATTTCTCGTCATGTTCACACAAACAAAAACTCTAATATTTTGTTTGAAAAACTTCCCACCCACACATTTTTTGTTTTTAAATTTGAGAGTCCTATCTGGCGTTAATTTATAAAAAAAATTCTGCTTCATTTTCATTAAAGATGTCTTCATCTTTATATTGATCATCTAATTTTAAGGTCTGGCCAAGTGTTACATACCCAATCACCTGTAACGTTTAGATCTACGCTTTTTGCCTAGCCACAAATTTTTACAAAATAAATCTAATGTCTGGCTTTAAAATGATTTAGGCATCCATTGGACCACATAAATTCAATAACACACAACTATCCAAATTCTCTATCTTTTTCTTTCTAAATTAGTCCACTCACAGGAATATATGAACCTCGACACTTGTTTTAACCACTTCAAAAGTGCTGCTTCCACATCAGTATGTTTGCATGTCCTAATTTTGTATTGTTTTTCCTTCATCTTCTACAAATGTCTTAAAAATTTTATACTGGTTTTTAAAAATTGTAACTGCAATAGAATTCACTAATCTAAACTCATGGCATACATCAATTTTTTTTACAGGCTCTAATGACATGGACTTTCTCTTGAATAGATTTTATTTTATGTACTACATCCTGCCATGATAAAAATGTAGGCATATCTATAAAATCCACAATGACTACCAAGATTAACGTTGAACTTATAAAAACACAGAAATGAGACTTAGTATGTGTACACACCGGAATGTTCCAAACAACACTAACAACAGAAATGATGTTCAATGCAAGAGGTGAATGTGCCTATGCAAACTAGTTTGGTTGGTACAGGGAGTTCAAAACAATAAACAAAAAGGGGGGGCTCTTCAGTTGTTTAACTCCATCGCATCATAACAATCGCTGTTTACAATAATGTAATATCTTTCATATGAATGTATTACATTAAAGTTTAAACATAAATTTAGAACTACATATATGTACATTTAAATGAAATTTATATTAAAATATCTGATAAGTTTTTGACGCTACGGCGGAGTGGTAGTAACGCTGAAACTGAAGTTTTTATAATGTCAATAAATAACAGTTTGACTGGACTGCTGAATAAATGATGCTATGCTCAAGTTTATGGAACAACAAGTGCTGTTATTATAACCAAGTTTGACTGTTTATTTAAATTTAAACTATAATTGGTGTGATTATGCATAGATTCCATTGTTTCAGATATGATGTCCACAGATCCCAGCATTCGGCAGTATCTACCCCTCCAGCCTTCACAAACCCTCCATCGCGCGTGATTGAGCGCAGCTGTGCCACAAGGAACAGACGTAAACTAACAAGCCCTGGTACAGCTGGAGCCACCACGCAGCAGGCCACACACGACAGGAAGGTGTGTACTATTCTGACTATTATTATTATTATTATTATTATTATTATTATTATTATTATTATTATTATTATTATTATTATTATTATTATTATTATTATTATTATTATTATTATTAGCACCGCGTCTTACTACCCGTTCGGGTTATACGCACTTACGCTAATGTGCAATGGTAGGGTGATTGTGAGATGAAATGGAGGACCTACAGTTTAACGTAGAATCCGAACCACGGTAGAGGCCTGGCATTCCTCACATTCACAAGTTGTGATTAATACACATCTTGTCTGACTAATATTCCAACCAACTAATGTAGGGCCTTTCTAAACACATTCTTCCACTGACACTCACTAATAGCTTATGAATTCTTAAGGAGTATGATTTATTTTGCCACATTTATTTACACTACTGTCAAAAGGCACATTATCTGACTTAAAATATATGTATTAGGACATTGAAACTTAGTTTAAATTCATTCAAGACATTGTGAAAAATATGCCCCATCAAATTAGTGTTTGATATGCACAGATTATAACAAACATACACATTTACAGTATTCAATCAAATGTATTTTATAGAATAAATATACAAACTTTTCGACTTCTGTGTCTTGTGGCCCATCAATGTGAAAGTTAATAAATCACATAGGATCTTATAATGTCCTGAACAGCATTAATATTGATACTACATCCACAAAAATATATTTATTCTCTAAATTCTAAAGTTCATCAATCATTAATATAATAATCAATATTGATCAAATTTTAATCTAAATTAATCCTTTTTATTTTGAATTAAATCCATTATTTTAATCCTTAAACTTAATTTTATCTAGTAATCGAAAATTTTTGAAAACATATTTAATTTTCCAGACATGTATGATTTTTTTTTCCAGTAATTATTCTGAATTTATTTAAATTAGCTCTTATGTTGTTATAATGGTCCATATTGAGCTAGTTGGTGAATTAATGATCAGGGGTCTTAGAGTTAGATTTGTCCAAAAAATAAGTTTGGCAAACTATTAATAAGCATCTTAGTAACTCTAATAATAATAATAATAATAATATATATATATATATATTTAAAATAATAACCTCGAATCCGAATTTTTTTCGATCCTCAAAGATGAAATATCATTTAAAATTTGAGGGATTCAAAGGGATTTCACCCTAATATAAAGGGTGGATGTGATCAAAACTGAGACAAACTTCATATTTATTCTTAATTATCTACACATTGTCTTTCAAAAATAAACTTTTATTCAAAAATGAATAAATATTAAGAACATCAAATATTTAAATTGCCATTACCTTAAGATGACTTGTGCTTCCAAACCCAAGACTGTAGGAAAACACATGCTCCAAATAGGTATTTGTATAGTTATTACAATGGCTGTTTGCTTGACAAATAATTATTAGAACATTGTCCTTTGTATAGTCAATATCATTACTGGAATAAATATTTTCATAGTGAATCATCTTAAACATAAGATGAAAAGTTATGTGACAGTTAATCACATAGCTTAAGAAAATGTTGAAAAACCAAGGATAGAGCCAATGATTTGGGCACCCAACTTAGAAGTAAACTGAAAAGTTTTTGAAATTAGTGATTTTATCTCTCATATTTTTGAGAATAGTGTATAAATTAGGCTGAACATACATTCTGTTTTGAACAGGTCACTATTATTTATTTGGTTATGTCTCGGACATCCCGTTGTTTTAGTATGAGTGCCATTTTTTTACTAAACACAAAGGCACATTTATAATCTGCTGCTACTAAAGTGAAATGGCAAAACAACTAACAATAGTGCAATGTAAACCAGCCCAATTCTGAATATTGCCATTTTGTTTAAATACCAGGGATTTCCTTTCTTGACATTTTTAGATCTAAGGATTAAAATATTTAAAATCATGATGTCAAGATTGATTCTCAATTCTTTTGATACCAGTAAGTATTTAGCTTATCGAGGAATCCAATTCAGCATCCTTACATATTTCAAATTGACGTCTATCTAAGAGCTATATTGTAACTAAATATAAATAGTAATAGCTAATTGGCTATAAAACTTGGAGACATACCAGTATTGTAGAATTCTGGAACAACAAGCAACATTTTCTATTGTAATATGTTTGTTTGAGTTTTCATGAATATTGTTTATTCACAATTTTGAATTCCTATGTTTGAACTCAGAACAGATAAATATGCTCTTACGAAGTAAAAATTGATTTTTTTTAGATTTGCAAACTACCTTTTAGAGACCTGTCAGATAAAACTTTAAATCTCTTTTGCTTATAATATTTGTACTCTCCTCTTTATTGTATCCAAATCATGCAAACTACTGAAATCACATAATGAAATAACGGCACATTAAAAATACATTGCCTTAAATTACTTTGCAGAGCTACTTCTTGTCTAATGTCCTTTACTATTGACGGCACTTTTTTCACTTGCTTTTCTGCTCTTTATCAAAGTGATTAATAGTGCTTTTTCTTATGTTAAAATTCACCCTTCTTATTCTAGGCCATTAAATAAATTAAATTTGTCAAAAGTCTTAAAAGTTAAAAGTGTTAAAAGTTACAACACTAAGCAATTGTTTTAGCAAATTTGTTCCAAAATTATTTTGGAGATAAATTATAATGGAAGTAATATAAATAACCCCTTTTCATGCAGACCTGGCTAGCTTCCCACAGTCTAACTATCCATATTGACGGACTTGATGGTCTTGGCGTAAAGTGCTCGCCTCAGGAACCAATGGTTGTGGGTTTAAACCCATTCAAGGTCAACCTATTTTTCTTGAGTGATAATAATCCATAGCACAACTTTCTTTGGAGGTAAAGTAAAGCCATCAATCCCGTTTTGATTATGGCATGTAAAAATATCTTTCCCGGAATAATTGGTAGGCCCTTTTGCTCCTGCTCATAGAAATTATTCTGTGTTGATTTAATCGTTTGGTTCAGAAAGGGCACATTAAATAACTCAAATAAATAAAATAACGGTCCTTGCTTTTAATTTTTGTATTAATAATTTGGGATTTAACACATTGATCTGTAACTAGGGGTGTTTCTGGTAGCGCCTATGTTTATTTTGTAAATCAGCATTTAAAAAATTAAATTTTGACAATTTCAGGATAACTAAATATTAAAACTAATCTCTGTTATTTTTCTTGAAATAGGTTCTCTATTGGGTCACAAAAGTCAAGAAAAAGTCACTATTTGCAAAAAAGGACACAAAAGTCCCTGAAAAGTCACTAATTTTCAATATTTTGGTCATAAAGTCACAAACACATTTTTGTTTGAATTTCCTGCGCGTTGTAACAACATGAACGCATCAAAAGTCTCACCAGCCACTACCCATGATGTCATGTGCTAGCCACAAGTTGCCTGATTGTTTTTACAATGATACCAAGGACAAAGTTAAATGTTGCATATGAGTGCATTATGCCTATACTCCATTCACGGTAGGAATTACTCTTTGAAAGGTCTTTTTTCATACCAATATCCTACTATATAATAGATTTCTGGTAGGGAAAAAGGCCTTTTAGAAAACATTTCCTACGCTGAACAGACTTTATATATGCATTATATATGTTCAGCCATTTACCGAAGGAATTTTGTGGTCAAAAAAGGTCACCATAAAGTCACTAATTTTTGTTTCTCCAACTCAGTAGACACCCTTTGAAATGCACATGTACATCATCATAATCATCATCACATTCACACTCACAACAATGGAAACTATGTGTATATCATGTGCATGTGCATATGGGTATTTAATTTGTTTTTTTGGTAGCAAGCTATAAAAAAAATTCAATTCAATAATAAAAATGTTTAAATCATGGTTTCAAACAAAGATCAGGAAAATCAGTGCAGACCTCACAATTGTAAATAGTATCAGTTCCTTTTTGTGAACAAACCTTTTTCTTATTGCCCATGAAGCCACGATCTTACTACAGCATTGCTTACCATGTATTTATCAAATGAACTTTTGGTTCATACTGCTGCTCATATGCATCGTTAGCATATACTGAAGTGTGCTGATGATGCACATGATTACTGAGAGCAGCGAATATATTAACAAATATTTTTTATTCAAAATTGAATTAAACATCAATTGTGTGCTATTTTTGGTTCATTTATGTTAGTAAATTTAAATTGTTACACCATCTTGTGGTGCGTGTTTAGTAATCTGATCTTCTCAGTCATGTGAAGAAGCTCAGTAATTAACACCACTAACGAGAGTCAAGTCTTGCTAATTAATCAGTCTAGTGGAGTTCCGGCAATGCTTCTTGTTTGTTTTCTCTTAATGGACTTTCACGAGCTTGTTTATTTTTTCAAAATCATGGATATTGTATTTGTGCTTGTGAGTTATAAGTTTTTTGCCATATATAGTTGATTAGTTTGCATAAAATGTATATTATGGTCATTGAATCACCAATTGAAGACTTTGTCTCTATTGTTTATTGTGTAACTTTTTAATATATATTACAAAATAGGTAGAATTGATACATTAATTTTTCCACTTTTAATTATTTCAGACCTAGCAACCCTTTAGTTAATAATTTAAAAATAAATTAAAAAACCTATTTTTTGTTTAATTTCTAAGTGGACATGATAAACGGTTTACTTATGATATACCTTAGATAAAAATATTCAATCCGGGAAAACTTGTCAACCCATTGAAAGTTAAATCAAATTAAGCTAGCGTTTTCATCCGAACTATGTTCATCAGAAGTCGGACGAAGAGCTGTGAATGATCCGGTATCCCTGAAAGGTATTGAAGGTCGTCCACTGTACCTGAAGTAATTTGTGCGTCTTTGGACGAAAACATCTGAAGTGCGAACTATACCATCTCGATGAGATTTTTTGCAGCTATTCTAACGAATTGTATTGTATAGTGCAGAGTTCAAGATGTATTTCACTTATAATTTTGACATGAGGGAATTTTCACTCAAAGTAGTATTCCAGAGGTAAAATATTGTGTACAAACAAAAAGTATTTTTATTTGTACAATTCTCGTGAGCAAAAATATATTTTAAATTTATCTCTGATAACATGCAGAACTGGTGCCTTTATTTTCACCTAGTGTACCAAATCTACTGTTTTCCAAATATGTTTGTTGGAAAGTAGATGAGGCTACTTGCTCTTCACCTTTTTTTTAATCAATTATTATAATGTTATGCAACAAACATACACATTTAACCATTTTATTGGCACAGTTTGTATTTACTTCAATTGCTTTTTGCAGTAGTCTCCATTCGCTATTAATAATACCAAACGAACATTCAACAACTTGTCGTGCTCGAGACAGGCGCTCATTGAAAATTGTTTCTGTTGGTCCAAGTGTTGATACTGGTAAAGGTCTCATTAATTAAGATTTAAGTGAATATGCTTAATCTCCTAAAATAACATGAGTTACTGAAATATTAGTTCCTGGTAGTGAGTTTTGTCGCCCAATACCAAATGCTCATGTTTCAAGATTTTTGGAAAAATTGGAATGAGAAAAAACACCACCATTACTTTCTTTGCCATATGCTCCTACATCAATAGCAATAAACTTGTAATTTGGTCTTGCAACCGCTTGTAAAACGATTGAAAAATAATTGCAATACATGCTGCCTGAAGGCTTTGGATTGTTTATGCGAATGTGTTTTCTGTCTATACATCCAACACAATTTGGGGAGTTCCACTTATTCAAAAATCCTTCAGTTATAGACATAATGTCATAGTCACTTGGAAATGGGATATGTACAGCATGCAATGCATTCCAAATAGCCTTACATGTCTCATGAACAATTCTTCCAACCATAATGTCTTGAATTCTAAATGAATATCCTAATATCTTGAACAAGTAGCCTGTTGCCAAGTATCTACAAAATTAATTTAGTTTAGATTTTTAAATCTACATACTACTTATCAGTCTTAATATAAAAATAAATATTCTAAATAAGGTTAGACGGGAATGGCATTTCAACGGCGGTATGAGAACAGGAAATGAGTTAAAAATAAATAATCATGATACAATGTAATTCTTGTGTTCTTATGAATAAAATTATACAAAGTTTACTATTGCAACTATCGTATAACTTAACTCAGTCACACTGAAACGTTTTTATGGTGGAATGATTTCACTAAAATTTGAAAATTATATTAATGATGGGCTAATGGTGTTTAAAATATATTCAAAAGTATCTTGATTCATTCGATTCACGATTGTTTCCAGAAATAAAATCATGAGTGGTTGATTCACATCTGATACATTCGTTTCCAGTGGATGAACCACATATGTGAAATCTGATGAGTTTGTTTCTTCCGATTTCTAACGAATTAATTCTGACAAAAACACAGCCATTGAATGACTAGCCTTAAAGTGGAGTTAAGTGGAAGTCTTGATTTTTATTATCTTCAACACTTTCATTTATTTTTAGTTAATCCATTGTTTTTTTAATGCTTTATGGTAAAATATGTTTTTGTCAATATGGTTAAGATTTTCGATTGGTTTGGATTACCAAACAATATCTATTAATACGTACTGAATTTAAAACTAAATATTTTTGTGTTCCTTTGACTATGGTAGCCATCCGACATAATGAATGTACTCAAGGCCAAAGATTCTAGAAGGAAAATGAATAAAATAAATAAAATAGTGTATATATTCAAACAACTACTGCACTTAATATAAATCCCAGTTTGGATAATTGATGCTAAGATAATCATAGACCTACTTTATATTACCAGCTATCTATTAGCAATAATGAATGGTAAATCCACATTTTTATTGTCGACAGGTTTCAACACCCACCCTGTCCGGCCGGTCAACCCCCTCTTTCCGCCGGCCTTCTCGCCCCGGCTCCCAGGAGGTGCTCCCCTCCACCACAGCCAACCCATCCACACACGATGAGACTCCCGAGGTGACAGTGGGCCCCTTCAAGCTGGAGGGCTGCCTGCCGGAGATTGAGCCCGATTTGCTTGTCGAGCCAATCCCCCCGGTAGTGAGCACCAGCGTGAAGGAGGCTCTGGAAGTGTGTGTGAAGGGTGTGTGCGAGGAGGATGGAAAGATAGGAGGTGAAAAGGCGGGAGCCCCTGATCACGAGAATGATGATGACGACGAAGAGAAGGCCATTGGTGCATCGCCCGATGGCAGGTTCCTCAAATTTGAAGAGGAGATTGGGAGAGGGAGCTTTAAGACTGTTTACAAGGGGCTGGACACACAGACTGGCGTGGCCGTGGCTTGGTGCGAACTACAGGTGAGAGCTTTATATCTACTTACACAACAGAGTTAATCATTCCAGAAAACAAGAATTTAATTCATTAGTTCTAGCATAGATCATTGAATATTCAACTTAAACCATAGTTAATTAATAATTTAGTATAATTTTATTCCTAGAAAATGTAAAGTCTAATTATGTTTATTAATTACATAACTATTTAATCAAGTTTTTACCCCTTCTCTCTTTCTCATCAGGGGTCATCCATAAACCATGTAATACTATTTGGGGGGGTTATGAGGTCTAATATCTTCATGGTGATAATGGAGAGAGAGAGAGAGTGGTTACGCACCTGTGTTATTGAGCACAGAACTTACACTTATATTCTAATGTTGAAAAAATAATATGTTTCATGTTTTGAAATCATCTATATTCAGGATTTAAAATGTATTCTGAGTGAAATTTAATCCAAGTTCCTCTTTTAGTGTTATAAAAGCTTCTATGTGAAAATAAAGACATTCACTCTTTAATGTAAAAGTTATGTAACACGCGGGGAGGGGGGGTCAAGCTAAATGTCTACCTTCAGCTGACGGCTTTGAAAAGCTATCAGACCAAATTATATATCCCTACACCGAACCATATGAGCTGCAAAAAACATGTGTTTAGCAGCTGTCACTTCTGGCAGTCAAAATTTAGGTATATACCTAACTGTTGACTGTCAGTAGTCAGCTGTGAACTGTCAGTCAGCACCAAAGAAGCCGTGGGGCTACTGTAGTGTTACATGAAGGTACGAAGCAAGGGGGTAAGGGGGGCATAAAGGTAAGAAAAAAGCATTACTTTGTTTATGACCCCTTAGTTAATGTAGCTGGATCCATTGCGAATCAAGAACATTGTATTAAGGCAGGCAAGAAAGGCAACTCTTATTACATTTTTTGTCTTTGCTGCATCATTATAAATTTAAAATAATATTTTTATTCATACATCAAAATGTCAATAACATTATTATTAACACTTTCTAAGTCACCAGCCAATTATCTCTGAATTAAAGTTAACTAATAAAGCCAGCTGTAATCAGATGCACACAAGCATACAACCTGTAAGTCAGCTTTAAAATATATGTTTCTATTCCAAGGTGCCAGTTTTGAGAGCAAAATGTTGCCAGGCCTTGTTGTGAGAATGTTGTTTGAACAGATAATGTGATGCAAGCCCTCCAATTTTAGTTGACTTCCTGTCACACATGCGGCTCACGTAGTCTCTCCGCTTGATTGCTCCTGTGATTGACCTTGAGGGCAATTGCTGACCCATTACTGGTTGTTTTTAGCTTGCATGGAGCCAGCTGACCTACGGCACCGACCTTGACTCCAAACCAGCACATTTTATCGTTTGCTTGCTTCCCATTAACCTTCCTACAGGCTTGAATGTTCACCACCTCTTTAAACCAAAACAATGATTCGCCACAGATATGCTCAGATGGTGACTTTTCTTTACTTCTCTAAAATCCTTTATAGGCATATATCTCTAGGTCCTCATGTCTGGGAAATATACAAGTTTAATTTAATTTATTATATACTTTTTACAGTGTGAAATATTATACTGTGACAGATAAAAAAGCCAACCTGAACAAAAACTTGAAAGAAAATAAACTTATTTCTTTCTTTTCTTCCTTTCTTTAAACACTAACACAATTCCATTTTCTTATCATTTTTACACATTATGTGTACACACATTTAAATAGGCAGAACTTATATTTTTACAAGCCTTATAGCTTGGTTTTTTTAAATATAAAAGGACCCTTTTTTATATCAAAATATTATGAATAAAATATAGCTTAAAAATAAAATTTAACCTTGGCACTAGAAATACACCATAATTAGCAATATAAAAGACACACTTAAATATATAAATTAAATTTGAGTATAATATTTTTTATATTGAAAGCAACTGGGATTACAGCATTAACATTATCCACTTTACGTACAAATAATTTTACTTGCTTTTTACAAAATGGGAGGAGTATTGAGAGCTGTTGTGCTCATAATAGGGGTGTGTAAAATCCAATTTTTCGATTCTAAACTAAGCCAAATCGAATGTATGAAGTGTATATAAAAAAAGGTTTGAAAACAAATTATATTTTGAATATTTATTTAACTTTAGAAAGTGCATCATTTATCAAATTTAATAATAAATCTATTTTGGTTTAAGCTGATAATTCTATATAAATAAAATATTTAATTAAATTTCTTCAAATTTATATAGTTTAAACATGAATTTTTGATTATATAAATAATTTAACAGCGTAAAATAAGACAAATTGAACTTAGATGTGTTTTTTCAGCTGTCAATATTTTTATTAGTGAAGTTTCTTTATTATTGAAGCTGAACTTTTTCTTTTAATTTAAGTTGAAATTGAAGTTGATGAATATTCAAAGCTTTGCACACCCTCAACTCACACTTTATTAAATAGTTTAAAACACAATTTATTTCACAAGTTTTCTAGAAACTATATGGGGAAATTAATATGATTGTAATATGATTTTAGGAGAAAAAGTTAAACAAATCTGAGCGGCTACGCTTCCGAGAGGAGGCAGAGATGTTAAAAGGCCTCCAGCACCCAAACATAGTTCGTTTTTATGACTACTGGGAGGTGACTCTCACGAAAAGGAAATATATTGTTCTTGTCACAGAACTAATGACTTCCGGAACGCTCAAAACGTAAGTAACTAAATATTTTGTGGGTCTTATAAAATATGAACACCATTAAATTTCATCTATTGATGTCAATTATCATTTATAGTAGGGGCCTGCGAGCACCAAATATGTTTCATTCGAGTTGATCTCGAACAAATTTTTCATAAAGCTCCTGACTATCAAGTTTAGTCGAGCTTGGATTTAGTAAATAAATCATTTTAAAAGTTAATTTTGTAAATAAAATAACAAATGTGTATTAAATTATATTTGGAGTAAGATATAGGAAGGTTGTATAGAAACATATATAAGGAAAAAAGGAAATATGGTTTTTACATTGCTGCCATTGGCTAAGGAGGCAATGGCTGCCTCCTAAAGAAAATCGATCGTTACCACCTGATCCCCCAACCTAAATTTCTGCTGATTTACTTCAAGGGTTAGCTATTACCTTTTTGTCAGCAATGTAAAGTGTGAACTATTTTATTCTTTTTTTTTTTGTAAAAGGCATATTTTGTTCTTTCCTTTTATATGTTTCTATCCACATTTCCTGTACATTCTTCCAAATATAATGTAATTACTTCATAAAGTGAAAATAGTTTTTACTATATAAAGAAATGTGTATCAAAGTTATTTTTTTTAAATGTTCCAGTGGAATATGACTGATATTTTAAAGAAAAGTAAGGCTGGACAGATGTCTGTTTGTCCAATCTGGTCAAAGGCTGATATTGGCCCAGTTGATAAGTTGATGATTAGCATTTATTTCACTTATTAATTATTAAAACAGATCCTTTGTCTTGTATTAGTTTAATTTTGTACCATTTCATAATGTGAGTCACTATTAAATTTAAGGTAACAAAATGAGAAGGGTGAATTTGAAAAGTATGGGAAATCCTATATTGTTTCCTATAAAAACAACTAATCTTAAGGATTCATTGCACATTTTATCCCTAAGCTAGCATTGGAAAAGAAAATTATTTATAATTTTTTACAAATACATTCTTTTTTATCTTTGTAAAACTTTAATTACATAGTCGCTTATCTTCACTACTCATTTTATATTAATGAATTTTGTTTGTATGACCCCACCAGTTACCTACGGAGGTTCAAGAAGATAAACCCGAAAGTTCTTAAGTCTTGGTGCCGGCAGATTCTAAAAGGATTAAGCTTTCTTCATTCTCGAACGCCTCCAATTATCCATCGAGACCTTAAGTGTGATAACATATTTATTACTGGTACAACGGGCAGTGTCAAGATAGGGGACCTCGGGCTGGCCACCCTCAAGAATCGCTCCTTCGCCAAGTCGGTCATAGGTGAGTGATCTTTTTCACTCATGCGCATATGTATTCAGGCTTATAAGTATTTGAAAATGTGTGCATATGTGAAATGAGATTAAAAAAATGTAAAAACAAAGGGAAAATTCAATAAATCTTAAGAATGACTGCCCTCAAAGCAGGGTACGTGGACCAATTGTCAAACTCGTCTGGTTTTCCATTTATGAGGTTAGAGCATGAATCTTGACCAAGTATACAAAGGGTGGCTTTTCCTTAATAGTTTTTGATTATCCATGCATGTATACCTCATTTACCCTGAAAGGTAGCAGTCTCTCCTTGGCAAGTTCTTATAAGCTTCACCATAGTTTCAGGGTAAACATAGGATACATTTGCTCTAAATACTTTCTACCATATTCTATTAGTGTGGTTGCATGTAGGTAGCTAGGATAGGTATCAAGATGTGGTGCAAAAAAAAAAAAAATTGAAAAAATATGAGCTTTTATTTATGTAAAAAAGTGTAAGAAAAAAGTGATTGGTACAATAAATGCCTAGCTTAATTATACAGAGTCCAATTTGTTATGACCCCACATGCTTTCAACCAGATTCAACCCTACTAAGGCAATCCCGCCCTAGCGTCAAACTACTAAACTCAGGGTGGCCACAAATCTGAAAAACAGGGAAAACCTGAAATAGTCAGGACATTTGAAAGCTAAGGAAAAATCAGGGAAAAGTTAGGGAATTTGACCATGAAACAGGGAAAATTAGGCATTATTATTATTTTATCAAAACAAGAGAAACATTAATATTTTTTTGTGTTAACTCATTTCCATTATGGTATATTATGGCAATCA
The DNA here is from genome assembly GCA_902151455.1 of Timema bartmani. Lineage (NCBI taxonomy): Eukaryota > Metazoa > Arthropoda > Insecta > Phasmatodea > Timematidae > Timema > Timema bartmani. The sequence goes on along the minus strand of CABFWB010003523.1, from coordinate 61,922 downwards.
CAAATAAAGTGAACTAATGATAATCTTCAGACACATTGTGTTGCTTTGATTATTTTCTTAACCTGAACCAAGCTCATCTAATTCACATGTGTCTAAACTTTGTTTAGGTTTAGGTGGGTTGGGTGGGAGAGCTCAATAAAATTCATGAGACAATATTCAATCAAGTATTTCATTACGTATTCACTTGCATGAGTAATGAACAAAACAACTAAAGCAACAACAATAGTTTATATCTCCACTATTCTGATCGTTCCTTGTTAATCTTAACAAATTGTGTGCATTTGAGCCGGGACCTCCCCATCACCGGGACTGACACGTTTTTCAACATGCTCACCATTGCAGGTCACAGACAATTAATATCAATTCAAACATGTGTGCTATTGAAGATTGATCCATACTTAGTGGCCAACAGTTAGTTATATATAAACGGGTAAAACATGACCAAGGAAAAATTAAAAATTTAGTATGTAAACCCTGGAAAAGTCAGAGAATTTGAAAAAAGTAATTTCGGTGGCCACCCTGTGAACTACTCCTAGGACCAGCACCTCTGCCTCACTAATGAAGAAAGCTTCAGGAGTGACAAGGCTAAATCAGAGTAGATAGGCCCTATTATTAAATATAGCTAAACAAGTGTATAAATTCATATAACTATACAAAATAGTGACCCTTGTAGGGAATATGTTAGATTTGAGATGGACTTTATATACTTTAATATTTGAATACTGTAAAAATTACTATCCACTAGAGATAAGCAAATTGGTTGTAGAAGGAAAGGAGAGAGACAAAAGAGGGATTAAACTTCTCATGAGGACTCAAACTTGAGTTACTTCCCAACTCTACCAGGGCACGCGCCATTTCTGGTGGCTCCCCTATAAACCTTTGTGGACCACTTAGCTATCCCTCATAACCTCCCAGGTACACATCATTCCTGGAAGCTTCCCTCAGACATCAGCACATCTATCACAGATAGCACCAGAGCAATACTCCCTCAAAGACAGTATATATGTGGACTTTAATCGGTCTATCTGTACCCTAGTGCATCCTGACCCAAAGTCACAGGTCCAGGAGACGACTAATGGGAGGAACTAAAAATGTATCCATCCCTACAGCCAAAACCTCTCTTCAGCCCCCCCCCTCCACCCTCTCCCCTTCCACCCTCTCCCCTGCCCCACCACCACAAAACTATTACTCTTTCTCAAACTCTTTGTTAACCCCTCCAAAAATTAGCTCGCACTGCCCTCGACCAGACCACCACCGTCCTCAACCTCCTCGAGCAACTCCTTCCAAGGAAAACCTACCCCTCACTCATTCCACCCCCATCGTATGATCCACAACCGTATGTCTCGAATTACTTATTGCAAACCCCTCAAACTTAACCTTTGTCAATTCACCCCATTGTCCCTGATCCCCTCTAGGTCCATCCCATGGAAAGAAATGAAGTGGGACCTCACCTGGATTCTACATTAAGATAACTACGCCACAGACTAGAAATATGTCATACACACGATACAATAACTCAGAAAAACTCATTGTATGGTATATGTGTGTGCGCGTGCACACTCTTTACCTGAAACTCAAATATTCATACTCTTGGCACAAGGTGCTACTATCCTAGATTTAGTTAGTTCCTAAGTTATTTGCTAAAATAACCTTGCATCCATAATGTCCTGTACACATCATTATGATGAATATTAACTAGAGATGGAAGAAAATATCTTTCACGAATCTGAAGCTTGAATTTACCAATAAACTCTGAATTTCCCATTTGTTCATTAAAAAACATGATGAACTTGAGGTCTGCTTTACATATTTTTTTAGCACCATGTCTTTTTGCACTTTCAGGTTGTACACCTATGTACTAATTACACTAATGTGTTAGGGATTAGGAAGGTTTAATTGAGAGGAAGTGCACCCACATTTGTACAGAGAGAGAGCGACAAACCATTTAGGGGGAAAAACTCAATTCACCCAACAGGGATCAAACCCCTATCTCTATGCCTTCAGCAGTCTAGTCTATTGCTAGAGTATCGCCTTAGACCATGCGACCAACAAAGTGGGTATATTTTATTCTTAAGTTACTATAGAAAATATAAAGTAGGGATGGGCCCTCGAGTCCTTAGGGATATTCGAGAAAAATTTTGGATTGGAGGCTCATTATTTAATGCTTTCATTATAACATTCATAAATTCAATCAAGATATTTTCTCGAATGCTTGGATCTCAAATTGCCCATTCAAGGATTAAATGGTTCCATTCTTAATGATGCCATATTAATGGCTGAGAATGAAAGTGACTTGCAGAGTGCACCAAATCGTTTGTGTGTGGCGATAGGCAGAATGTTTATTCGTGTAAATATCTTCAAAACTAAGGTGATAGGTGTTGATAAGGATGGATCAGGAAATTATTACCAGTTTAGTATAAATAGAAAACTTTTAGAATAAGTGAATGATTTTGTGTATCTGGGCAAAATGTTCTGTAAAAATGGAAGGATAGATAGTAAAATCAACAGACAGGTGAATGCATCTCGGAGATTAGTTGGATGTTTGTGGACTATTGCAAAGAATGAAGTAGATTCAAAAGAATCAAAGATGGTATTATGTAAAAATGTGTTGATGCCAACACACTTTTATGGGTGTGAAACGTGGGCTTGTAAGGAGAAACCCATGAGCAAGGTTGTTGTGCGTCAACCATACGGGTACGGTACCTGGTGACCATTCCGAGACCTATAGCAGAGAATTACACCCTCTGGCGAGACAGGCAGGGCCACCTGGTAGCGAGCGGCCACACTAGGTCACCCCTCCACCCACTTCCCCTCGATCAACCCCCGCACGGCCGGTGAGACTATCCGCCAACTCCCAAACCCCCCTAATGCGCGATCAGTGGAACAGCCACGTAGTTACTAACTCTCGCAAGAGATCGCGCCAACAAACAGCAAATTCTCCAAAAAATGGACTAAACAATCCATTTTGTAAATATATGTAAATCTGTAGTGTAACTAATTGTTCATGGTAAATATAAGAGTGTGAGATATATATATATATATATATATATATGTTTTAGCATAAGTTTTAGAGATTAAGCCTTAGGGGGAGGGTCGGGCCCAATCTCCCCTAACTGACCATGTATGTTGATGTCTGGAGATAAGGAGAAGGGAAATCAGAAATAAACATCCGAACATCTACCATAGATCTTGCTATGTTTTTTTTACTTTCGTATTTCCTCTAGCACTCAGGCAAATTCGGGCTGCCATTCCAGCCTCCTTCCCCCCCTTTGTGCTCAGACCAATCCGGGCTGCCAACTTCCCTCCTGACGAAAGAAATCCATACCATCACAACACCGACCTCTTTCTATATTCCATGAGCCCCCTCCCACTCACCCCCGCTACTGGCGCAGCAAGAAAGGACGTGTTCCACCAACTCCCCTCCCAAGGAACCGCTCTCCGGCTTAAAAACTAATACTCCACCCGATGACCTCACAACACCATAACAACCACAACCAGAGTCCAAAGAGAGAGATTAAAACAAGGTGAATGCGGTTGGAATGAGGTATCTAAGAAATGTACATATGGACAGTCGGTAATGAATGGGTGCAGAAGGGGTGTGGTTTGAAAGGGAATCCACCGAGCTGATGTTAAAGAAGCATCTTATGTTGGTTTAGTCGTGTTGAGAGTATGCTTGTGGATCAAGTGACAAAACAACCGTATGAAGGTAGAGAGTGTGGATCAAAAGGAAGGAATAGGCCTTTTAAAATGTGGCTAAATGTGGTAGACAAATGTGGGAAAAAAGAGACATTAAGATTGTTAAAAATAAAAGAGCATGTATGACTCGGTGTATGGATGTTGTTGAAGCAAAGGGAGTATGCAAGGATGGGAAAGTATGGAGAATGTTAGTGAGGATGGATTAGTTACAGAATTTGTTTTAGCTATTTGAACGTCTTCTTGACTAACCCGTTAGGGAACAGCGTGATTTGATAAGTATGTAAACTGAAAACTATGCTTTTTGCTCACCAGGGACTCCAGAATTCATGGCTCCAGAGATGTATGAAGAACACTACGATGAAAGTGTTGACGTGTATGCCTTTGGAATGTGTATGCTGGAAATGGCAACATCGGAGTACCCTTACTCCGAGTGCACAGTTCCTGCCCAAATCTACAAGAAAGTTGTCAGTGTAAGTGTCATGAACTGTTTTGGGTTTTGTGTTGCATGTTGGATGTAACTTTTAAACAAGACTATGGATAGTTGGGGATCAAAATGACAAGCTGTTTTCTTGTTTATCTCTTAGAATAAAACAAGGTTTCTAAATACCTTCTGTGGGGGCCATTTGAATGATCTATTCCAGGGGTTGCCAACTCCATCTGCCATATGTGGCCTGTGATGCCTTTTTATGTGACCCACACAGTTCCTTGGAAAATAATCTACTGTATTAACATTGATGTTTTAGCCAAGAAACTGAAAGTTTTGACTTCTATGAGAGAAATCCATGAAAGGTCTAACTGATTTTCATGTTTAATTCTTTGAGTGCCAACGTCGCTCAGAGCGATGCACAAAATATTTGCTAAACTTGCCAGCGTCGCTCACAGACGTCCCATGTTTTCGAGCTCTTAGTTCAGTATTAAGTCAATTAGATAGGGTAGATTTAATTTCCACTACATTTTTGTATGTTCAAGCTACTTTTATTTGTCTTTGCACTAGAGGTGGTCGGGAAGCAAATATTTGTATCAGGCGGGCATTACAAAATTACACTCGGGCATGGGCAGATTCGGGCGGGCATTTCATTTTGCAAACAACTTTGTCACAGGCTCATGAAATTTCAAATCATAAGTTCAACAGACCCTTTTTAATGGTTAGTTTATGCTCAAGAATTTATAGTTATTAATAAAGCAGATTTCGCTTTGCTTTGTGAAATCTCTCTTGGAGAATAACCAGTACCTCTATATTTTCTTCAAGCAATTGCTCCCTCCATCTAGTACATACATTTAATAAATAGTATTCATTTACTTTATAGCACATTTTATAATTTATTAACTACATTTAATCTCCTAACAAATATGACTAACAATAATAAATTAAAGAAATATAAAGAAAACTAATTTAATTTAGGTTTTCGCAAGCATATGGCCTAAAAATCTCAATGTGGAAATGTTGAATTTGTTGTGTTGTTGGCATTGTCAGAGAATATTAAATCATAGGGATTTTGATTTCGCTATGCTGTAGACTTGTAACCTGTGAGAAACGTTATCTTAGTTTTATTGAAAGCAAACATAATAATTTACAAATTAATAAAAAATGATACTGAACTTTGTTTAAAATTAGTTGAATTGAAATAATTCAATAATAATAATAAATAATTGTGGTTAACTGATATTTCAAAGTTTGAATCAAATGTTAGTACAAACATGGTATTATATAATTACCAAGTTCTTAAGATACCTGATCAAATTATGGGCATAAAAAATACTCGTCCGAAATTTCAGGTGCCCAACCACCCCTACTTTGCACTTAGAGTTTCGATATATCAAACATGACAATTATTTTCTAACTTTATGAGTTTTATCTTTGGCCTTGTTTGTAAACATGGCTACTAAGAGGAAAGCTGTGATTAAAGACACAAAAATACTTGCAATATTTATTGATACAGAAATACTTGCAATATTTATTGATACAGAAATACTTGTAATATTTATTGATAGCTCAAGTTAAAGGGATCAATTTGTTAGTGATTCTGAATTTGTAAATAATGAAATTGAACAGGAACTATATTCTAGTGAAAGTGAAAGATCGGAACAAGTTAAAGTGGAAGCTGACATTGATAACACGAGTGTGAATACTAGTGATTCCTAAAGAGATGAAATAAATCTTGAAGATCAAGATAATCCACCACAATATCTTGATATTTATGCAGAAGTACCAGGTTTAGAGTCCTCCCATTCCCCTTCAGATTTCAAGCCAATTATTTATTTTCGACTTTATTTTACTATAACCCTGCTAAAGTTGATGGCCATTGAAACAGCTGCTGTGCAGAACCCAATTTAAGTGTAAAATATAAATTTAGTTTTTTTAAATATTGATATTTGCTCAGTTTTTATTGTTCTTTTCAGTGATTTATTCTATTTCAAGCTATTTAAATTTTCAACGCTTAAAAATTAATGTTAAATAAAACAATACTTTTTTTTTTAATATCTTGGCTAGTGATTTTTTTATTATATTTAAAAATTAAAACAGTATATTTATAGTTATATAATTGGATTGGCAAGCATGTTAGCTATTTTATGTAAAAATTTGAGTGCAACAAGTTCAAAGACTAATAAGTTATTAAAATTTAAACAAAATCATCCATTTTTCATCAAAATAGCTTGGCACTTTTAGCACTTTTTTTTTTGTCATTTCTCTGTTCTGAGGGTCCGGGGTTCAATCCACGGTCCTGGCACAGATGTATCTGCTGGCCAAACCCTTCCTTCACCTCTGACAAGACGTGTATTAATCACAACTTGTGAATGTGAGGAATGCCAAGTCTCCACCGTGGTTCGGATTCCACGTTAAACTGTAGGTCCTCCATTTCATCTCACAATCACCCTACCATTGCATATTAGCGTAAGTGCGAATAACCCGAAAAGGTAGTAAGACGCGGTGCTAATAATAATTTTGTCATTTCTCTTGGCACTCAAAGGGTTAATATCTTCCTTACATCTGATGTATTATAATTAGATATCAAATATGGTAGGATTTTGTCAGAAATTTGTTTTATATGTAATTAAACCTGTTTGAATATAAGGGTGTGCAGAGCTTCGAAAACTTTTACTTCTCTTTGAATATTTGTTTGCTTTGACTTTGTTTCAAGAGTAAAATTCTGGATTATGCAACTATGAAGCTTTGCCAAGAAAAATATATTTAAAGTTAAAACGGAAATTTATCTTTATTTTTTTAAATATATCAACAGAACTCTCCATCAAAAATTATTGTATAAAAATGAGGTGGCCTAATCATCAAAAATGATTGTATTTGTTAGAAGATACAGGAAAGGTGGATAGAAAACACATAATCGCTGTTAATTTAAAAAAATCAGATATAATTATATTACATTGTGTGATAATAACTTATTTTATCATTTTAAGATGAAATATATTAATTATGTTTGGAATACAGCTTTTTGTAAATTATATCTGATAGCTAAATTTACATAATTAGGCAAAACAAAGTATAGTATATTTATTCAACATTTAAATTTTTTTCTTTTTAAATATTCAAACTTTGATTTGGCTTCGGGAATATCTAATACTATTAGATTCGTCTTCGCCTCGAATTTAAAAAGTGACTTCGCACACTGCTATTTAAATTAAATATTTATTTAATTACATTTAAATACCTGTTATTGTTTTTGAATAACTTGGACAAAAATTAGCCGATTACGATGCTTGTGGATTCATTTAAGGCCCTCAGGCATTTTTAAGTTGGAAACCCCTGTCCTAATCCCTCGAATCTTAGAAGATATTAGAGGATTTGACAAAAGTTTCTGTTTATATTCCTTGGAATAGATTTTTACAAACTCTTAAGTTTGAAATATATATTTTTAGAGCTTTTATGATACTTACTTGTGATTTAGCTCAATTATAAGCAAACTCAAAAACCAACCCAATATCAATAACTTTCCAATCAATGTGAACAAAATCAGAATTCAAGAATAAGATCATATAAATGCTGGGAAATTATTTATGTCTCTCTGGCTTTCTAAGATTCAGACTTGAATTCGAGTTTCAGGATTCATAGGTAAAATGAATATTTGAATTCAACCCATCTTTAATTTTGTTAGATACTTTTGTATCTGTTTATGGAAAATTTTACTTTCTCTCTACAAGTTTTCTTCCTTTTTATGAAGATAGCAATAAAACACTATTGCTTGAATTTAAACACTTGATAAAATTATGTATACATTCTTATATAGACCCAACCCCCAAACATTTTTTGATTTCTTAATACAAATTATTACTATGTGTAATGTGAAGGGTAAGTTCTATTCTTAATTAGTATATTGCTTATTTAATTTCTAAAAGCAAATACCAGACTTAAATATTTTTTAATTTTTTAATTTTTATTCAATGCAAAACATAAACTTTTAAACCTATGTGAATTTCAAATTCAAATAACATATTTATTTAGCTTGTTCAGTTCAGATAGCGTAGATATAGTAGTAAAATACTGTGCACACACATAAAAAAAGCTTGGTTAGGTTTTGGATTTAAAATCAAGGAGATTCAGACATCCTTCATAATTATTATGGGTGTCCTTTTCTGATACCACCCGCCTCGATGGCGTAGTTAGCTAACACACAAGTTTTATGTTGAGCTAGACTGCCGAGGATGGGAGGTTCAAATCTCACTCAGGTGAACTGGGAGGGGGTTTTTCCTAAGTGGTTTTCTACTCTCCCTCCACACAAATGCTGGTTCACTTCCTCAATATTCAACCTTCTCTATTCCTAACTTGTTATAGTAATTAGTACTTAAGCATATAAACCGAACGGATAGTAAGACGCGGTGTTAAGTATAAGTATGTTCTGATATTGGGTGGATGCTGTTGAAAGAGTTTTCCTAATTTAAAAAACGTTTCAAGTCTTATACTAAAATAACTGATTTTAAAGTTTATATTTACCATTCAAGTTAATTGAGAATTTTTTAATTTTGTAGGAAATATTTATTTGTCATAAGTATAATTGGGTCGAATATACACTTTTACAAAATCTAATTTGAATCTACAATTTACCTTCGAAACCTGAATCTGAATCCCAATCTTGAAAAAAATTATGAACCTAAGAGGAAATGTAAAGATAATAGAAAAACCGAAAATACAAATTAGGAATTAAATGTTTACATTCTTTCTTATAATCAATTCATACATTCATTTAATTGTTAAATTACTGGCCTGGAGCCTGGTTGTTAAGTTCATCCTATAATCATCATTGGTTAATCACAAGTAAGCAGTATTAAAGCTCAAAACAAATTTCGTTTGAAAAATTGGAAAAGAATTTTCTCTGGTGTTGTAATGCTTGAATCAGAAGTTTTCTCATTTCTTTGAATCTTAATTTACTTTATTTATTTTATTTATTTTACTACCCGTTCGGGCTATACACTTAAATACTAATTATGCTAATGGATTACGAATTGGGAAGGTTGAGTTTAGAGGAAATGAACATGCATTTCATGGAGGGAGAGTGGAAAATTATTAAGAAAAAAACCTCCAGTTCATCCGACCAAGATTCGAACCTTGATCTCCCCGTCCTCGGCAGTCTAGCTCAACACGACTAATGTGTTAGCCAACTATGCCACTGAGGTGGGTTTTGAATCTTAATTAATATCCTTAGGGATTTAAGAGTCCTATGCCTAGTCATAGTAATTATTATAACCAACCTTTACAAGTTACTCATAATTTATTGTTCATTACTTTATTCCACTAAGTTTCATGTCCCAAGTCTTGAATTAACCGAGTAAAACTTTCTGGAAGGACTCCCTATTTCAAAATAAACATACTATTTAACTTTTTTTTTCTTTTTTCCTTGGGCAGGGCGTGAAGCCACAGAGCTTTGAAAAAGTAGAGTCAACTGAAGTTCGGGACATTATAGATCACTGTATACGTCTCAAGAAAGAGGAAAGGTAAGATTTATAACTCTTCCTTTGTCACAATAATTTGACATGTAAATTAATTTTATTTCTTTATTTTTATTGATTATTTTATCTCAAGTTAAATAAAAATTTCTGCTATATATCCATAGGATGCTGACTAGAGGTTTTTCAAGTTATTCCAACTTATTTTAAATACATTACAAAGTAATTTTATTACTTAAATTTAATGAAAGGGAAAGTAACTCTCTCTTTAAGAGAAAACCTCTTTTGAGGTATTTTGTTATATTTGGAAGAAATGGTGATTGAATTAGCCAAAGCAATCAAGGCAAAAATAACAAATTAATCATATGGTAATGGTGATTCTAAAAGGAAATATCTTTGAAATTTGTTTCTGTATCAACATGAAGCAGTAAACACATAAATATAAACAGTTTCAATAATACACCTAAACTTATAAAATACCTTAACATACTTATAAACAATCTATTTTGAATAATCTAGAAGTTAAGCTTTAACTTAGATATTGGTTGATAGATCTATTATATCTCCTTAATGAAAACCTCTTTTCACATTTTAAGGTACAATTTGCTATATGTGGAAGAAGGTATAGGTAAGAGGGATAGAAACACATAAAAAGGAAAGAATACAATTTGGCTTTTACAATGAAAAATCGAACATGGTTTACACAACTTATATTTCTACCACTGGACAAAGAGGTAATTGTTACCTCTGAAAGAAAATATATTTTTACTTTCCACTACCCAGACCTTTTTACTATACAACCGTTATAGTATAAAATCACATCTTACATCACACTAGTGACCAAGTAAGTAGTCTAAAATGTTTAAACTCACATTGCACTTAGTCACTATTGATGAGAAGTCCAAGTACACTATGGGCGACACTTCTGAATTATCCACTCTCTCAAGCTAATACTCATTATATTTGGAAGAAGGTACAGGAAAGGTGTATGTAAACACACAAAAGGAACTAACACTTTATGGTGTTTATAATGAAAATAACACAGTTCACACTTACATTGCTACCATTAGACAAAGAGGTAATGGCTGCCTCTTGAAGAAAATCAATCGTTATCTAGGTTTCATTCTATCAGAACTTGTCAGAGGGGTGTGTGAAAGGTGCGATGCAACTTCCTAAAAGAGGTAACCACCATCACCACCACCACCACCACCACCACCATCACCATCATCATCATCATCATCATCATCATCATCATCATCATCATCAACTACATTTTTCTCATCCCACTTAAACAGGAGTTGTGTTAAGGTGGAGAGTGGGAGGATGAAGTGGCACCAAATAAAAAAATAGAGCTTATAATGATGATGAAAATGGTCATGAACAAAGTGGTAGGAAAACTCGGGGAGGAAAGAATGACATTCATGATGTTTGCTAAAGACTGATGGTATGGGGGGAGAAGGAAATGGAAGTACAGGAACAACTACAAGAATAGAATGAGGAAGTGAAGGAATGTGGAATGAAATTTAGCCTGGCAAAGTGTGAAGTGATGGTAATGACAAGGAAGGGGATAAGGCCTAGTAAGGCTATAAAGTTGGAGTAGAGCTGAGAAAAGTGCAGAACGTTAAATACCTTGGAAGGATGATTGAGGTGAAATTGTAAAAGGTGTAATTAGAAAAGGACAGCAGGGAGAGTTGTTTCAGAGGTGTGTAAGAGACCTTCAATGTAAAAGAGAAGTGTCCTTGAAGTGTAAGGAAGTGTTGCACAAGGCATACTTTGTACCCATTGTCACATATGCAGCAGAAACGTGGACATTGAATATAAGACAGACTGGGAAATTGGAGGCCATGGGAAGGAAGTTTGTGAGGAGCATGTTAGCTGTCATTAAGAGAAACAAGATTAAGACTTAAGTTATCTGGAAAAGTATATTAAAATTAGTAGTATTAGTATTCTAATTGATTTTTTTTTTTAAGGATTTGAGGCTTGAATCTTGAACATTCTAAAGGATTTGAGGGTCCCATCCCTAGTTTAATTAATTTCAAAATAAATTCTTCAATATTATGTGTCTATTCAGTCTATATATCAAGATTATTTTGTCACTCTAAAGTGGATTTGTCCCTACAGCATTAAGACATACAAGGAAATTTATCTTAGGTATGAATAAAAACCTTACCTGTTTTGGCGGCGGCAACGTGCCACTCTCATGTAGGACTAGACTGCCAAAGACAAGGAGATCGGGGTTCAATCCTGTTCGGGTGCACTGAGTTTTTTTCCCTAAATGGTTCTCCACTCTCCTTCCATGAAAATGCTAGTGCATTTTCTCTAAATTAAACCATTCTAATCCAAACACATTAGAGTAATTAGTACATAGGCATATAAGCCGATACGGTAGTAAGATGGGGTGCTAAAAAAACTTTATGGTTCACTCGACCTAAAACTCAATAAACTTAGATTTAAATCTATCTTTACGGTCTATTTTTCAAAATATATCATCTCATTCATTTTAGAGATGTGTGAGAAGCATTTTCCACTTTGAATCACGTTTGAATATAGTTTGAATTGAAACATCACATCACGTTTTATAAGTCCTAGAAAACATTTTAAGGCATGTTCAAACAACCATTAAAATCCAACTTTTACTCTGATTTCTGCTTTCCTGGACATGGAAAAAGCTTATGACAGTGTGTGCAGAAATAAAGTATGGAAAGTGTTGAAAAATAAAGGGATGGAAGGTGGAATAGTGGGGAGAGTGGAATGTGCAAGGGAAGCGTGAGCTGTGGGAAGGTGCAAGGTAAGCGAACAGAATGGTTTGAGTTTATGAATAGCATGAAATAGGGAAGCGCATTCTCACCATTGTTATTCGAGTAGTTATTGATGTAATGAAGAGAGAGGTGGTAGGAAGAGTAATGGAAGAAAACATGAAAGCGTAGGTGATTGCATACGTCCTGATGGATTGGGGTACAGAAACAGTTGGATGTATGGAGTGAGATGGCAGTACAAAATGGATTGAGGTTTAATGTAAAGAAGAGCGAATTGGTGATTACAACACGGAAGGAAAATAGGCATATAAAGGAAGTAACATTAGGAGGAGAGCAACTTAAGAAAGTGGAAGACTTCAAGTACTAGGAAAGTGTGGTAGAGGAAAGAGGAGGATACGAGAGAGAAATTGGGGAGAGAGGAAGGCAAACAGAGGCTTTATACACAAGCATCAGAAGACTGGTCTGGAGTAGAGACGAGCCGCAGTGGTGCTAAGGAGTGAGATACAGGGTGTACTATGTCTCAATATTGCAGTATGCATCGTAAACTTGGGTGATGAAGGAAAGTGATAAAAGAAGGCTACAGGCATGCGAGATGAAATTTCTGAGGAGTAGACTGGGAGTGACAGGGTGAGGAATGAAAGAGTTAGAGAGTGCGTGGAGGAGGAAATCCTACTAGGATAGAGAAGGCGAAATTGGGGTGGTATGGACATGTGAAGAGGGTGGACTAGGGGAGGGTTCCAAGGAGGAGGCTTGAAATGAAGGTGGTGGGCAGGAGACCCAGGAACAGGTGGTTAAAGGGAGTTGAGTGTAAAGGAGTGGACTGGTCCGGTGTGGAGGAAGAAAGGTGGTGGAGGACAGAAGTAAATGGAGAGCCTTATGTGCGAGACAAACCCTGCAACTGGCAGGAAACTACGTGGTGATGATGACTCTAATTTCTATTACTCCTATTAACCTAATCTTTATTTTTGATAAACTTTGATACTGAAGCGAACCTTTTTGTTGCCAGGCCTGGTGTGAAGGATCTACTGTCCCATGAGTTCTTTGCAGAGGATGTGGGCCTGAAGCTGGAGATGGTATCACGAGAAGAAGCCGTCACTACAGCCGTTGAACGGGTTGAGTTCAGACTACGAGTTTTGGACCCCAAGAAACGCAGCAACAAGCACAAGGAGAACGAGGCTATTCAGTTCGAGTTTGACATCCTGGAAGACAATGCTGATGAGGTGGCGAGTGAAATGGTGAGCTTTCAGGAACAACTAGTGTGCAAACCTTATATCTTATTAAAAAAAATTAAATGATTAGGCAACTACAAAATCCAAGTTGCGATAATCAACCTCATACTGTCTAAAGTGTGTTCTTCTTCTACTGAGTTTTATTTATGAAAGAACATACAGGAATTTTAATGGAACAATTAATAAACTATCACAAAAATAATATTTTAAATAGTGTGTCAATTATCTTTATAAATATGATCCAGCAAATTCTTATCAAACTAAACTTTGTCAAACCAAAATTAGGTTGTACTGAATTTAGTGTATTAATTGAGTAGCAATTAATATTTCCTTAAGAGTAAATTTAAAATGTAAATCATTGACTCAAGAGGTGTTAGTTAATATAATTATTTTATAAGAGAAGAAAAGTAGACCATACACACTTAACTAGAAAATATGCTAAGCAAGAGTGACGTTGAGCCTATAATATCTTCTAGTACTATGCAATGCTTGACTCAAACTAAAATATTTTATTCCATAGTCCAAGACTGGTTTGATTATGGAAGACGATGCGAGAGCTGTAGCAAAGCTTATCAAGACACAGATAATGGCGTTATCGAGGGAGAGAGAGGAGAGGAAGCATCATGAAAGAGAACTGGACCATTTACCAGGTTTGTTCGGCATTTTGTTCACTCAACTGTTATAGTAAACTTGAGAATATCAAATGTTTAAAAAAATCTTTATTAGAAATAGAAGGGATGGATGAGAAAGCATTTTTCACTTAAACTTTAGTTCAAATCGAGTTTAAATTACAATATTGACTTTTACTCTAGCAATCTAGAGCATTATTTATGCTACATATATTTCAAGTTTATTTTCTATAAAAGAACTATGCATAAACTATAATCACAAATATGAATTTATAAAAATAACTTTTGAGGGGAAAGTATATAATCACACAAATTTGGAGATTTAATTAAATTTAATATATACATGCTATAATTTACTATTCAAATGCATATATTGAGGAACTCTTTTTATAAAATCTTAAAAATGAATAGTGGGATTCTTAGATAAAATTTAAAATTTCAATCTACGGGAAAAAAAATTGAGGTTAGTTCGAACAACTACTAGTACTAAAACTCATATGTTTTAGTATCCGCACATCCCTGAAAAATAGTACTTTGGCCAAGATGTTAAAACATTATTATACTTTCATTTTCAAAGTATATTTATTAAATATAAATTACATAATGGTTATTTGAACAAGTTTTTAACCTTTATCATTGGTTTCATAGTCTAACGTGTCACTCTCGTTATGGACTAGTGGGTCGGTGAAAGGAAGGCACTAATTGGAATCTTGCTAGCCTCTTCAGAAGGTGTTTTTTTTTTTTC
>CABFWB010003523.1:0-46961 GCA_902151455.1 Timema bartmani | reverse complement strand
CCCCCCCACTCTCCCTACAAACAAACACTGCTACATTTCCTCTAGGTTCTACCATATTATTATTATTATTATTATTATTAGCACCGCGTCTTACTACCTGTTCGGGTTGTACGCTTCTACTATATTCATCCCTACCTTAGTTTAAATATGAAGTTATTCTGGACAGGTAGTAGGAAGATTTTACTATGATGTAAAGTAAAGCCAAAAACTAGTAAATGAATATATTAGGAGATTAATTTATTCAGTTAGATGATAAACAATGCTGTTAGACTAGAATTTTTTTTTTTAATCCATACAAATGTATATTATATATTAACAATTTATGAAAAACCACCTCAATAAACCCGGGCATAATTCCAACCTCGGACTCACAGTCACCAGTAATTTAGACTAGGCAAGAATGACACCCCCTATTACCTGCTCACTGGTATAGGTCACAAGTGAATTAATCTGTAAATTTTCGTTTTCAGAAATTGCTCCAGATTCAGGATATGTATCATTGCAAAAAGGAGATAAAGGTGTACTACAAGGGCAGGCGATCTTTGTGCAACAGGTATTTTACTCACAGACCCCCATATCCTTTTTTTATATATGTGTGTGTGTGTGTTTGTTTGTGTGTACCCTTTTTGGAAGAATTGTTGTTGCCTGCTTCCTTAGAGAAGTGTGCTTTGTTCTGGAAACTGTGTTCACATCTGAACCAAAATATCCACTTCAGAAGACCAGGTAGGTGTAGTAAACGTGGGTATTCTGATTCACAGGGTTCCCAGTCATTTTACACCCCTGGGTTTGTTGAAGCTCTGGTAAATTCTGCACCTTTACTTCGACCAGTCAGTATCACCCCCACTACCAACCTCCAACGAGTGTTCCAGCAGGTAACCTGAACATTGCATTCACTAATGTTCATTAACTCCCTTCACTCCCAGGCCTTTTGATACAGTAATTGGCTAGTTGGATTTTTAATATTGCTCAGGTATTTTGTAGTGGTATTTGGATAGTTGTCTTTTTGGTTCATGGTTCCCTAACTTTGATCGTATGTAATGTACACTTTTGCATTTGCATGTTGAGAAATCTTTACTTACCCTAACTTGGGAGCTTTGAAACACTTCACCTTTCTAAAGACTTAGCTCAATAAGAATGCATATTTTGTAAATTCTTCTCATGCGATACAGAAAGCTAATATATTTATTGGTAAATTTATATTTTATAATATTGGTAATTACTCTAAACATTTATACATATAACATTGACATTTTATATTAGGGCTCTACTAGTACTCAAATCAAAAGATCGAGTCTTTATTAGAAACTCAGGGTTGAAATTGACAGCTTTATTGGCTTAGCAAATTCTAGATTTTGTATAGCTATTTCTATCTTGCATTGTATGTCTTGTGATGACTAGAAACACCCGATTTAGTCGAAAATTTATGCTGGATTTTGTCAATTTTTATAGGATTGCTTTGTTATTTTTCTCACTATTTTTTTCTTCATTTTGTCAACTTTTGAGCTTCACTTTAATTATTAAAGGAATTTGAATATAAAATTGTTATTTGGTTTTTAGTTGTATCATCATCAAATCATCATCATTATATCATATATTATTATCATCATATCATCATAATATCACATCAACATCTTCATCCAATGGCCAGGAACATAAGCCTCTTCAACCTCTCCTCCTCCACAATGACCCAGTCTCCTCCTCAGCCACCTGTCCCTTAGTCTTCCTTTGGTTCTTCTGCTTCCCACTTAAATATCCAGCATCTTCATTAGTATCTTCTCCTCATAGGACTGTACCACCTTAGTCATGCCTTCTCCAACCTGTCCTGCACAAGATCCTCCATATTTATTTCTCTTGCCCTTTTTCATCCTACTATTGTTTCTACAATTTCTACTCTAGTGGCACTCAGTTAAGTTGTATGGTTATCTCTCCTAATTTAAAGCATAATTTAGCCAAGTGCTCTTTTTTAAATAACAAAAGAAAATGTATTTTTTAAATTTTAAAAATAGTTTTTTTATTTAAATAGTTAATTATTAAATGTACATATTTATTGAATTCAGACTTGGCTTGACTTGATAATCGGGAGCGTTTTGAGAAACTCTGAATGGAAAGCTTGATCTTGGAGATCTCTGCATGTAATGAAATGTAATTTTAATTCCTATACTAAGTATACTGAATTTGAGCATCACACTTGAGCGGGTTTTAAACCAACTAGGCAGCTGCATTGTTACTCTTTTACTGTAATTTATTTTGCTGGAACACTTATTTGGAAGGTAATAGATTTTGATAAACAAAAAGTTGAATTTTGGTATAAAAAGTCTGTAAATAAAATATATTTCTTAGTAAAAATAATAAAATAAAATTGTAAAAAAAAACTTGCATCGCACAGACTATCTCTCTAGTTAATCTTAAAATAGAATCATTTACTAAAATTTTTTAAATGAAATAATTGACAATTTTGCAGAAATACTCCACTAAAGAGCATATACAATGTTTCAGAAACATTGAGAAAAGAGGATCTCTGTCCACCAAAGATCATAATAATCAATTTTGTATTTCAAAGTATGGCACTACATAAAAAAACATGTATGTTTACTTAGAGATCATAGACTTTACTTTTATATCCATTACTGTTTCCAGCCTGTGGCCTGGGTCAGTTTTTATTAAATCCATATATTCTCCACTTCACGCTTACTAGGTCTGTCATAGCTTCATAAGCCTTATGCCTTATATACCTTAAGACTTTAACAGACACAACTTCAGTCCAGCTGTTAGTTCATCACTTTAAAATATCAAACCCTCATTTCACAAATGATACATTTTTTAACCTTGCTGGGAATCAAACCTTAGCTCATTTATTGGATTGCTCATAAACTATTGCTTTTATAAAAATATACTCCAAATTAAATTGTTTTAGTTCCACAACTTTACAATGATAAGTTATTTTGTATTTCAAATATGTATGAATGATTAATATTGAGAAATGTCTGCTTCTCTAAAGTGCCATCTAAGTCATTTTTATGGGAAAACGATAATTGCCATCTTGTTTTTTATGCTAAACAATGCCTAGCTACAAAATTTAATAAAAATGGTTAGTCGATTTTGAGAAAATTGATTTGATCTCTTTTTGCTCTTCACTAAACAACCCTTAATTTTAGAGTTAGATATCTAGTTCCAAAATCACCTCAAGTGAGCCTTATTAGGCCCTTACCAAGTTCTAGCCCAATTGGTAAAATATTTTAGGCTCTAGGCTTAGCTATAGACAAACAGATGGCATTACGAGAACCACTTCTTGGTTTCAGGGGGTCATAAACTTTGACATTTATTGAAATCTTGAGTTCGATTTTTTTGACAATCATAATACTTATATATTTGAGGGCTGTGGCTGTAGATAAAAACCTTAACCCTTTTAGTGCCACACCTATTCCAGTATTCGTGTGCGAATAGAGCCAGAGGCCTATTAGGTTTTGTGTGCAAAGAATGCCACAGCTATTTCCTTATTTTTATAAGGGTTTGCAAGAAAATTCACCAAATCTTTATTTATAAGCGATTATTTTGATTTTTCTACAATTTTAATCCATGTATACTGTTCTTTAATAATAATAAATTAATACAATTTAATTTTAGATTAATTTTTTATCTTCAAAACTAATGTTAATTAACATATTTAAAAAAATATTATATTTACATTTCAATATTATTTTGTTGTAGTGCATTTAGTTTTATACAAGAAAATATAGTTATGAATATATATGATTATAAATAGAAATTACATGAATTTTTATTTGATATCCTACATTAGAAACTTTTTTGGTGTTATTGCTTACCTTACAACAAGATTTATTATATTGCTTACCTCATGAATAAATATTTAGGCCTAGACATAATTAATGCGTATTTCAAAAAACATTTTGTAATGAATAAGTTCATATTTAAAAAAAATATTATATAGATCTATAAAGTCATTACACCTATTTACTTACATTGGTAAATAAATCTTTTCATTCACACAGCCTAACATGAAAATATAAATTGTATATATTTCTAAACTCAGAACAATTTAACACGTAGCTTTGAAAACTGTTTACAAAACCATTTACATGAGTATGAATGTGAGCCACACTTATGTTTTTCCACGCAGCTTGTATGTAAACCGGCGTTGTACTTAGCACATTGAGTACGTGACCGTCCCATTGTAAATGTACTAAACTCCCAGTTCCAAAAACAACTATTCACGATTGATTTTTGTTGCCAACATTATATCAAATAATAGAGGGACGTGTTCTCTTTCCAGTGATATATGAAACTACTACACAATTTATCAGATAAAGTGAGAACTAGCTTAAATCTCGAGAGCCGACCTCAATGGCCCTGGCACTTTTAACCTTAGTAGCCGGAGCCGATCAGATTGGACCGGATCGGACCGGGGCATTAAAAGGGTTAAGGATGGATATTCTTCTTTTTTTATCTTTAGATATTTACCTTTGTCACAATATAGCTCTCATATTGTCCATTTCAAACAGGTCTTTTTTTCTTTAGAGGGACGTAAATTTCACATATTGGGAACTTTTATTTGTTGTGGTGTCTGCTTCAGAAAAAATATATGAATCATTTTGATATCATTAATTCATGTTTAAATAACAAAATTAACCATTTAAAAGATCAATTATAAAATTTTGTGAATAGATTTAATTTTGTTTTATTTCGCATTGTTATATTATCAAAAATTCTACAGTGATTTTTAAATATGTTTTGATAATAATTTTAATTTGTTAGATAAAAGTTTATAAACCCACATCTCAAGAAATGTTGGTCTCTCTTATTGGTGGCTTAGCTAAAAACAATTCTAAGACAAACTTAACAACCAGACCACAGGTCATTAATTTCCCCATACCTGCATGAATGCATGCTACTATGAACTGGTTTGTAACAATATATGTTAACATTGAGCTACTAATGTATGTGATATGGGACATTTAACCTCACACACTTAACTTCTTTCTAACATTTGTATTTTGTGATTCAGGATTTTATGGTAAATCAAGTTTCTCTATCAATAACCCTGTAGCAAGTGTTAGAATGAGAGTGTAGGCGACAGTAGTGATGGTGGCATTGTGTTCAGCAGCAAGGGACGGGTGTGGTGACGAGTGGGTTCACTCTGACCCCGGTGTTCCAACAAGTGTCGGGATCCCAGCAGGAGCAGTCCCAGTCGCAGCAGCAGTTGTATGTGGCCACCAACTACCAGCCAGGGACCACTGCCCACATGTTGATTCAACCACAACCAGGCTCATCGCAACAGACGGTGTGTTGCACATTGCCTTATTTCATATTACAGGAGGAGGCATTTGAAACACAAACAAAAACAATTATCACTCCAGGACAAATTAAATACATACATAACCTCTTCTTACTTGCAAAAGCTTTTAAAAACTTGGAGTCATATTTTATTTTTGGGTAAATGCTTTGCTAATATAAATCTTCACTAGGAATGGAATCCTCAAATCCCTTGAATCATTAAGGATATTCAAGATTCGAGAAAAGATAGGATTCAATATTTAAATAAATTAATATATAGATTTTGATATTTCAAATTTATAATTAGAACCTGTTTTATAACTATAACACTACTTATTGATTGTTCAAATCCAACATAATTATAGGAAAAAATTAAAAACCTGTTCCCAGACCATTAATTTAACACTTGTCTGAATGCATTTCAAAAAATAGGGCTGGGCTGATGCTGATTGCCACTATGATCATCGTGATCAACATTTTGTTCACCAATTCTTAAAAGTGAACAATCTCCACATTGCAGGTACATCATTGTTAAATTGGGCAGACAGCCTTGTCCTTTGTTGTGACTGTTAATGGAAAGGGGAGGGGGGGGTGGCTG
The DNA here is from genome assembly GCA_902151455.1 of Timema bartmani. Lineage (NCBI taxonomy): Eukaryota > Metazoa > Arthropoda > Insecta > Phasmatodea > Timematidae > Timema > Timema bartmani. The sequence continues at coordinate 41,071 of CABFWB010003523.1, read as the reverse complement.
CTAGTGACTAAACAGTTATAACAAGGGGATTATAGGGAGTATTGAGAATAGAAAGGTCATCAAGTCTCAAGGAGTGTGTGAAGTGAACTTGAATCATACGCGCCAAATCAATGTTCAAATATTTTTTACTGTTTTATTCTTGAAAAAATATTATATTTGGATTATTAATATAACTCTCTGCAATAAAATGAGTTATATTTTTTTATACAAACTGTATGTAATATTTCATTTTAATCTGATATTATCACAACTTAAAATTCAATTAGGTATTTCAGATTTTCTCTATACTAATATTGATTTGTAATGTACATAACAGTTCAGAATGGCAATAATTGACCATAAATTGAGTATTTTAGCCATCAATATTTTTATTGGTGAAGCTTCTTAATTGTGAAAGCAGAAATCTTTTTCAAAGCAAGTCAAAGCTTCGCACACCCCTATAGTTAACGAGTTTAATCACAAATATAATTTGCTCCTCTATTGTTCTAGCATGTTATCCCATGTGTGGTGGCAGGGTCTACTACTCCTGGGGTGGTGTCTGTAAGCTTAGTGCCAGGCCAAACCTCTGAAACCAAGAAACTAAGCTCAGAGGAAGCTGAGAAGGAGAAGATGATTCAGCCGGACGAGAAAATGGATCCTTCTTCTCTTACTAGCCAAGAGATTCAGGCTCATTTATCCTCCAAACCTTCCAATGTACTCTCAGAACACCATGACTTTACCCAAGCTCATTCCCCATCTCCGCAACCCTCTACACCGGCCGCTGACGTTCATCATGCAACCCAAGACTCGCAGACAGTAAGTCATGAGACATCAGGCGTACCTTCTAATGCTTCCAATTGCAATTTGGCTTCTGAGAGTCATGCAACAGCTTCTAGTGCTAACAATAACGCTAACATAGTGTCTAGCACATTAGGCAACACACTCAGCAATAGTGTGCCTTATGCAGCAGCTTCCCAACCCACACATATGATAGCCACTACTGGTTTCTCCTATCCTCAATCGATGGAACCCCTCTCTTGTGCTCAACCCCCTGTCATTATTTTGCAGCACCCTCCCACGGCTTATGTTTTAGCTAGTAAAGCCACTTCTGCAACTGTGGTGCAGTATCTCTCCTTACCAACCAATGGACAGTCCCAAGGAACCGAGAGTTTTACATCAACCCCAGCTCAGACTCCTGCACCAACCCCCAACCCCCCCTCAACTCCTGTCCCAGGTACAGCCTCTAATGAACCACCACAATTTACTACAGAGCAGGGAATTCAAGAACTAGTCAGTCAATTGTATGTCAATGATGAAAGGAAAATCTCCATGGGATCACAGCTTAGCACGTCTGGCTCAGAAGAGCAATACCAACAAGGTATCTTGTTGGAACCTTCAGAATATCAGGTAACGCAACAAAATCAACCTTATAACGTTTCAGAACAGTCTCAGTCTTCTCAGGTAGGACTGCAACAAGCAAATAACCAAGGAATTATGCAATTTAATCAACCAACTAATGTTTCTGAACAAACATCCAATTCTCAGTTATATAGCCAACAAGCTGATAATCATCAGAAAAACGAGCATTCAAACATAAATGAACAAACAGTAAGCTCACAATTATCTCAGCAGCAAAATAACAACAATCAAACAATTCCACAAAATGATTTGCAGACAAATATCAATGAGCACTCATTAACTTCACAAGTATTTCAACAACAGCAACCAGCAGATATTCAAGGAGCATCCCAAAATAACCAGCAACCAAATATTGGTCAGTTGCCGCTAAATTCACACGTATTCCAACAACAGCAGCCATCAGATATTCAAGGAGCATCCCAAAATAACCAACAACCAAATTTTGGTCAGTTGCCACTAAATTCACACGTATTCCAACAACAGCAGCCATCAGATATTCAAGGAGCATCCCAAAATAACCAACAACCAAATGTTGGTCAGTTGCCGATAAATTCACAAGTATTCCAACAACAGCCGCAGCCAGCAGATATTCAAGGAGCATCCCAAGCCAACCAACATCCAAATGTTGGTCAGTTGCCAATAAATTCACAAGTATTCCAACAACAGCAGCAACCAGCAGATATTCAAGGAATATCCCAAAATAACCAACAACCAAATATTGGTCAGTTGCCGCTAAATTCACAAGTATTCCAACAACAACAGCAGCCATCAGATATTCAAGGAGTATCCCAAGCCAACCAACATCCAAATGTTGGTCAGTTGCCAATACATTCACAAGTATTCCAACAACAGCAGCAGCCAGCAGTTGTTCAAGGACTATCCCAAGCTAATCAACAGCCAAATATTGGTCATTTGCCACAAAATTCACAAATATTCCAAAAACAGCAGCAATCAGCAGATATTCAAGGACTATCCCAAGCTAATCAACAGCAAAGTATTAGTCAGTTGCCAATACATTCACAAGTATTTCAACAACAGCAGCAGCCAGCAGTTGTTCAAGGACTATCCCAAGCTAATCAACAGGCAAATATTGGTCATTTGCCACAAAATTCACAAGTATTCCAACAGCAGCCTTCAGCAGATATTCAAGTACTATCCCAAGCTAATCAACAGCAAAGTATTAGTCAGTTGCCAATAAATTCACAAGTATTCCAACAACAGCAGCAGAAATCGGCAGATATTCAAGGACCATCCCAATCTAATCAACAGCCAAATATTGGTCAGTTGCAGCAAAATTCACAAATATTCCGACAACAGCAGCAATCGGCAGATGTTCAAGGTGTATCCCAATCTAATCAACAGCAAAGTATTGGACAGCTGCCGCTAAATTCACAATATTTTCAACAAAACACAAATAACGATCAAGAAAAACCACAAACTAATCAGCCCTCTAATATAACTGGGCAGCCATTAAATTCACAAATCTACCATGAACAACCTAACACTCAAGGAATTCAACAGAATAATTTGCAATCAAATTTTGGTGGGCAGGCATTTAATTCTCAAGGATTTCAACAACCAAACAATCAAGACATCTCCCAAACTAGTCAGTTAAATATGGCTGAGCAGCCATTAAATTCACGAATATACCAGCAACCACCAAATAATCAAGTAGTTCCTCAAAGCAACATTCAGTCAAATATAACAGATAGTTCATTAAATTCACAAGTATTACATAAAACAGCATTAAGTCAAGGTATTCCCCACCAAATTAGTCAACAGTCAAATGTATCTGAACAACCTTTAATTGCTCAGGAATTCCAACATCAACTAAATAATAATGGAATTGCTCAAGCTAATCAACAGCCGATTATAGCAGAGCATCAATTTAACTCGCAAACATTTCAACAACAACATATTAATCAAGGTATGACACCAATTAACCAAATCTCAAATATACCCTCTCATCCGACAGATAATCAGGGGTTCCCACAAATTAACCAGAAGACAAGTTTTTATCAGCAACCATTAACTCCCCAAGCATTGCATCAGCCAAATCAAATAATACAGCAAGGTAACTCACAAATGAATTTTGATGTCTCGCAACATTCCAATGTTTCACTAACACAACAATCTTTTGTCAATACACCAATTGAAATGTGTTCCACCCAAGCATCTGAACAACTATCAAGTGTTAGTGAACAGTCAAATACTGATTATTTGCAAAGTGCTCAAAATTTAACCATGGAACAGCAATACAATCAAGATCAGACAGTATCATCAATTAATGTAACTGCCAACATGAGTCGACGTTTTGAAATTCAATCTGGTGACCTAAATATTAAAAAAACAACATCTAAAGTTGAACAGTTGAGTTCAGACTCAGTTTCGCAGCATCAACCAACCAAACCCCTAAGTGTTAAACCAGCTGCTCATATGCATCAATCAGGGCTGACACAAAAAAATCAACTTTTCGATCAACCGCTGATGCATGCAAACCATTCAAATCAAGAAATTCAACCAATTTCACAAAAAACCATTGCTCTTCAGGAGCAGTCTAGTCAGATTGACATGCAACATTCCCAAAATGATCAATCAAATCAAGACAGTTCGCAATTGAGTCAATATGAAATTCCTCAAGAAAGCTGCAATGAAAGTATATTAATATTGCAACAATCTCAAAATCAGTCAAATACCCCATCCCTTCAACAAATCGATGAACTACTAAATGATCGGTTGAGTACACCTCGGGATAGACAAAGCTTGGATGTTGAAGTAATGCCTGAAATTCCAGAGCACAGCACTCATCTGGCTTTTCTGCAGCAGATGACACAGCCATGCGAGCAACAGAGCTCCAGTTTTCAGTTTTCCGAAGGCCTGACTACTGGTTCAGAAAGCTGTCACGCTTGTTTGATGGAAGCAGGCACCATAGATCTGGACAATGCCCCATCCAGACGGCTAAGTGAGCAGTCAACAGGCTCTCACTTGATGGTGGACGCCGGGTATACTTCCAGCGGGGCTCCCAGCAGGCAGGAGTCTCCTGACAGGAGCAAGGTCTGTTCACTTGGTGAACAAATTGTTAATTTTTTATTGTATTACTTCTTTATTAGAAGAGAAATGTTAACTGTTGGAATTTAAATGTATTATATATAATTTTACTTTCTTTAAAATTTGCATATTAAGAATTATACTTTATTGAAAGATGTCACATAGATATTTTTGAGTATTTTTAAAATTCAATTCTATCTTTGGCAACACTTGAAATATATATTGTTAGTGCCATTTTAAATATCTTCGTGAACATACTGTCTATATTTATAGTTATTGTTTAACATAAAGATGTTCACTCATGATAATGACCCTGTAAACAAAGGAAGAATGGTGCTAAGCAGTTTTATTTAATTAAACATTGTAAAGACTATAGAAAGGCCCACAGTTTTCTGGTTAGTGTTTTGACTTTGCCCTTTTATTCTCTTTTCTTTGTTTAATTTAATATTGACCCTGTGATTATCATAAATAAATCAATAATACAATGACAATTTTACTTGATGTATATTTGACCAGTTAATTTGAATAATTATTTCAAACTAATACTTATAAACAAAATGCTAAATATGTTTTATTATTTCACTAGCGACAGATTAAAATTTATTTATATCCAGCATTGATCCTTTTTTCTTTTTTTTTTCAATACAATTATCTTATAGTAGTTAAAAATGTTAGGGGAGTGATTTAACAATAATTAACATTTCTCATCTTATTAAATGTTAACAGTTCTTTATTTTAAGGAGGGGAATGTTTGTTTACTGTCTTTTGGAAGGGTAGATACTTATTATTCTATTTATGAAATGTCATTTCTTTAAATTGTTGGGCCTCTTTTAATGTCCCCCTCACCAACTCATTTTATCAAACTTTCGTTTTCTTGAACCGTTTTTGTTTGAAATCGTAATGCTTATGTTTTATTATGGTTTGGAAATATTTTCATTCAATTTATTCCTTTTTGACTTTTTAAATCAATCCTAACACAACAGAAATCCCATAATTTCTTTTGGTTTTGGAAGTATTTTCTTCTAATTTCTACCCCTGGAATAAGGATTGAGGAAAGACCTGATTGTGTCAACATTCTTCAGTCTGGCTTGCTCTTCACTGCACTATAGCTGAAATATTGCACTTTATTTCTCAAACTCTGCATGTTTTGATTAATATATCATCTTAAATGTTTAATTATGTGAATTGCTACATATTCAGGGTGTGAACTAATTAGAAAAAACTAAAATATTCTTGAATTTGGAAGTATAAAGGCGGTTGGAAAAAAGAGGATGGTTAAAAAATAATTTCCCCCTTAATTTGTTTTAAAATGAGTTTGGGCCCAGTGGCCAAATCATTTATAATACATGCAAATAAATAAAACTAAACTAATGGGTGGAAATTGAATTAAGAAAATTTACTCTTGGAAAAAAAAAATTGGGTAGAATCCAATGCACATATATGATATCTTCTTCCTTTCTTTTGTCTTCTATAGTGTAAAAAGTTACACACAAATTAAAATATAAGGTTTTTTACCTCAAAGGGAAAACAATTAGAGCAAGGTGTAAAAATAATATTTCTCAGTTTATTCATCCTTAGGCATGTTTACACGATTCACCTGGTATCACTGTTTACAATGGAAGTGTTTTTGCAGTAATGGTATCGTGGCTTGTCATGAGAGTTTAAGACGATACTGACCAAGTTTCTTAACACTTTCCTTGGCCAAACTAAATGCCTGGCTTCAACCATTGTGTTGAGAATTGTGTGCTTATTTCACAACAGGCTGATCTTTTAGGTTAGATTTTAATGAGTATAACTTTGTAGTCAATGGAATGCAACATATATGTAAATTAAAATGAACATCACTCGCCTCAGTGGCATAGTTGGCTAATGCGCTAGTTTCTTGTTGAGCCGAGAACAGGGAGATCGAGGTTTGAATCTTGCTCGGGTGAACAGAGGGTAGTTTTTCCTAAATGGCTTTCCACTCTCCCTCCACGCAAATATGGTTCACTTCCTCTATATTCAACCTTCCCAATTCCTAACCCATTAGTGTAATTAATACTAAAGCATATAACCCGAACGAGTAGTAAGACACGGTGCTAAGTGTAAGTATAAAATAAACGTAAATTACCAGATGATATATATGACATTAATTAGTGTTTATTACTGACAAGCAAAAACAAAAAATAATACTGTCAAATCCTAGCATAGTGCTTATACCCCTTGTTCTCCATATTCTCTTGTGAATTTTTTAAAGCTAATATTGTGCATCTTTAGTTATTTACTAGTCATTATTTGTGAAAGGTACTTGAAAAAGTTTATATATACGTTTTTCAAGTACCTTTCATTAAAATATATATATACACACACACACACCCTTCATGTTTTCTCTATGCCATTTTTGATAGCATAATTTAACGGGGTATGTTGTAAATATTAGGCCTAGTCAAAATTAACACCAATCTATCTAAGAATAAAATTAAATGGTGCTTTTATATTAACTCTAACTCAACCACAATATTTGTTTATAAAAACCAAATCAGTCATTTTTGCGCTCCACCTTGGTCAAAGCCACTTGGTCATTTACACCTGATGCCAAGATGTAACAAATTCATTCGCGAAAACTCGCCTATTTAATTTGTTGTTGAATATGAAATGAAAACATTTGATTTCTTTATTAGAGGCTGAATCACGTTTTCTATATTACTTTTACACTTTGTGACGAATTCTTTACTTCGGTCTTAATTTTTTCAAGAAATCTGAGGAGCTATTTTATTATTTAACTGTTCTTTATTTTCTGTCTGCTTGTTATGGATTGCATGCATGTTTTTTTGTCATCTGGTGGTCATGTTTGTAAAAAATAGTAAAGATTGGCTACAAAGCTAACTATATTGGTAATAAAATATTGGTTTCATTTTAATATTAGGGTGCATGGGTCTGAAAAAAAAAAAAATTTGGAAGCTTTTTGTTACATGACTAGTTGGTGCAGGGGAAGTTTAAACTGTCTCACAAATCATTCACACACTATGGCATGTTTAATAAGTTTCAACAAATCTTCAAGGTGTAGGGGATTAGAGTTTATTCAAACAGATGTTCTTGAATTAATGCACTTTTATGCCAATAAATAATATGAATTTGTATTGTATTCTCTAGCTTGTCTGTGTGTTTTGGCTACTGATTTTTACAAATACATAATTCACTTTATGTTTTAAAAATGTTTGGTTATGAAAACCACTCCAATTTGTCTTTAACTCACACCTAAGATACTCCAGGATATGACCTGAAATTTTCTCATGCTCATTCTTATGGCCATAATTATAAATCTGGCTTAAAAAATAATCTGAAAATCATATAAAATCATAGACCCATGTTAATTTTTAAAATACGGTTACTTATTTTGAATTCCAGTCACCAATATTGAAAGCACTCTGAATTTTCTATTTGTGATACAGTACTTTGAAACACTAGTACACTAGTGTGAGGTCTAATGTTATGAATAGTACACAGAAAATTGATTACACTGCACACACTTTTTCAAATTGTTTTATCCATTAAAGAGATAAATTTTATGATTATTAGCATTGTGTTGAATAATGGAAATTAGGTATAGTGTGAATATATACTACCTATTCTATACATTATTATTATTATTATTATAATAGCTTAAACATTATTAAGTTCGAAACCTCTATATCAGAATATGGGAGAATAATATTTGCCTTTCCATGAGTCATCTCAACAACTGTCAGATGACAATTCCAAAAATTATATTATGCCAATAAGAATGGCGGCTCATGTATATGTACACATGAACAACCAATATCTTGATTACAATTATATACTATTTTAGTTTTAAATAATTAATTAATCTTTAAATCTAAGTGATATTATTCAAAGCAATCATGTACTTCTATTGTGATTAGCTCTTTTTTTGGTGTAATTTTGGCAACTGTGTCGTGTGCAGGCACAGGAGATAAGGTCTTATAGACAGTTTGGCAGCACCCTGTGAGCTCTGGAATTATTTGTTACATTTGAAAGGCTAATGCTCATATGCACGACAGAATTACATTGCTCTTGTGGAGATTTAACATGGTAAATGCGCGCTCCATTCCTGTGAACATTTTAGTGTTTTGATTAGCTCAAGCCATTCGAGCGAATCCAAGCAAACTGAGACGTTTGTGACCTCATGAGTCCACTCATTATTTAGTCGAGAGTAGGTAACCAAGCAGTTTTGACAAATTATTTTAAGTAACTGTCTTGATTTTGATTGGTAATTTGGGAGTGAATTTAAAAAAATATATATATAATGATACTTTGCTTAAACCTTGTGTCACCATACATAAAATATAATTATTTATATTATAAAATGCAAATGAGCTTATTGAAATTGAAAACGGACATAACATTGGAGTTTTTTGTTTGTAATATGTATTTAAAGAAGAATATGCCGCATTATATTTTAAATAGTGATATTATGCCGCATTATATTTTAAATAGTGATATTATGCCGCATTATATTTTAAATAGTGATAAATTAATTCATCAGAATATTATGATAATTAAAAGACTAGGATCTGATAAACTAAATTTAATCGAAAATGTTTGCCAAACAAAAAAAATATGATTACAAATGAAAATTCAATGTTAACATTTACTAAATATATTATTGACTATGTGACTGCCATTCAATCAATCCTTTATATTGTTTACCTTGCTTGCTGTCTCATAAAGAGCATAGCATAGCTATTCAGACACTTTCATACAAGCAAGAAAAATTAAAAGTTCGAAAATTCACATTTCCACAATAATGCCGTTATTTTGAATGCTAGGACAGGTAATATGTACTCTTCATTTAACCTGAAGAATAGGGATCTAACCTTGCCTGATTTATTATGTGTCGCTTTATGGTAAGTAGATCTAATCAGTTATTTTTTACATAGATATGTAGGCCTACATAAAATTATATATATTTTTTATCAAGACAATACCAAGATAACTATATGTATAAATAGGCATGCATATATATATATACACACTAGAGCATATATATATAAACTAGAGTTTTTATAAAAGAGCAAAATTTTTATAAATCATATTTTTCAAAGATATAACTCCACATATTTAGTTTGATTTTATCAAGACAATACCAACATAAATATATGGGCCTTTACAAAGTTTAATTAGATCAATATAGCACAAGCTTAAGCATAATTATTCCTACATGAATATTATATACATATATAAAATATGCATACATGAATATTATATATATATATATAGAGAGAGAGAGATAGATAGAATGGCCCTGGGTACGGGACGATTCCTGGATAGCTCAGTGGTTAAAGCATTGGCGTACTAAGCCGAAGGTCCCGGGTTCGATTCCCGGTGTCATTTTTCACTTTTCAGAATGTTTACCATGCAAGCTTTTTTTCCCCATACTGTGACGAAATTTTCCACGAGGGTGGGAGATCCGACTCTATATCATAAATTATACTTCTTTTTTTAAAATTAAGTTTGCCCCCCGCCCCCAACCCTCTAAATACGGCCCAGTACATGGTGATTGGAATTCAGTATATGATTGTTTTAGTATTTCGAATATAAGTACAGCCAAGAATGAACTTGGTGATAAATAATCAGGAAATACCACAGGATGACCTAGATTTTTTTCAAACTCGTTCATATTAATATAAAATAAATTTAACTTAAAAATAATTCACAAATTATTGAGGGAAATCACTTTAAACACAAAAAAAGTTTAGATGCTTGCTTTTTCCAACTACAAGGGGCTTCCTCCAGAGTTGACAAATACTGAGGAAGTCGCCAGTGCAGTGCTTTGGTGAAAACTAGTTTGTAAATTGATTTTGTTCATAATAGTGTTTTGTCTCAACAATAACTACTCCAGCACTACCCAGGTAAGTGTGATAATTATCATTTTTTAATTCTAACAATTTTTTTATTTCCCAAATCATGTTCTCTTTGACCAAATAAACTACAGTAAAAGTTAATGAACATTTTTTAGCATAGTGTCATTTAAACCACAGAAACACTTTCTAGAACTTTAAATGCATATCTAAACCAATATGGGTTATAGTTGTTGAAATGTTAAAACATCCCACTTCTTTGGGAAAGTTGTTAAAGTATAATTGAATCGGTCATTTGTAAAACCACATGAGTCACTGGAAGTAAGTTTTGAGAAAAAGAGAAAAAACTATCTCGTATAAGTTTTTGTTGTTGTTGTTGTTGTTGTTGCTTGCTTTGTGAAATTTTGACATGATAACTATGAATCAGGATATTTTGTTATAGAATTAGTGCCGCAGTATTATAGCAATTCATAACTTGTTAATAATTTTTTCTAATTCTGGAACTAGAGCTGTTTGAACAAGTACCCAATAAAAACAACCTTAATAGCCTGATTACTTTTAGGAATACATTGTCTGTAACACAACAACCAATCAATTTATATTGTTAAATATTTTGCATGTTAGTAACATTTCTTTACCAATTAAATTAAAGATATAGGAAACAAAAGGCATTCTCTCACAATGTTCACTTCCAAAAAATAATGAAACAAAATTTTCAATTTTTGAATGGCAGCTTACACATACTCCTCAGGTAACCACAAAGCAGAAACATAATTTGTGTAAGATTCCTTTAAAAAACAAATAAGAAAGAATAAAAATACCATATACAACACAAAATGTTGTTTATATTATTTTACTTATTCATCATCTACCACCTTGTGATGTTACTGAATTAGTTTAGTTTTATAGGTTCTTTTAACATAGCCTGCTATACTATTTATTTAACATGACATCAATACATCATTAGATTTAAACTTCACTCCTGACAAACACAATGATAATGTAACATACGTTTTTCCATGTCATAGATTACTGATATCACAGCACTCCTCAAGGTATTAAAAGTTAAGGTCCAATCACTGAACATTCCACTATCTCCCCCTTCCTGTCTTCCTTTAGAATGGTGAGTATGTGAGCCTCCTGGGTGGTCGAATGGGCCGTCGTGGTTTATCTTCTGCAGCCTCCTGTTGTCTTGCTCCTGTATCCCCCCTGTCTTCTGGATTTGACTGCTGTGCATCTCCTAATGTCCATGAAGAGTCCCCCTGCATGTCTTGACTCGACCCATCACCAATGACGGGGCTGGGTGTGAGCAATAACGAGTCATCCTCAGTACCGATGTCCTGTTCCCCCCTATGAATAGGAGAATCAGGCGGGTATGGCGTGGCCCAATGGGACTCTTTGGGTGATGATATATTCTGACTGCTACAAGGTAATGCCGCAATCATTTGGCTCAAATGACGTTTCACTACAGCTCCTGAGCCTAACTTCACACAGTATAGTCTTTCACCCAACCTCTTGTGAATTATAGCATTTTCCCAAATAACTTTGTTTTGTTTAAAAACTTTGACCAAAACACTTTCATTTACATTAAAAATGGTTTTCCTTCTTCCAGAGTATCTTCGCTGTATTCCTTGCTTATAGGATACATGGGCCCTTATTTCCTTCATGCTTTGGTTGTTTTGTCCATCCGTTCTATTGTTTATGACATCCAATGGTGTTCGCATAGCTCTACCTATCATAAATATCACTGGGGCAACCCCATTGGTTAGCTGAGGGGTATTCCTATAATACATTAGAAACTCCCTGACTTTCTCAGGTGGGAAACCTTTTACTCTTGCAGCTGACATCGCTTAAGGCTTGCGAAGAGTTAGCTGAGGATTCCGTGTCAAGAATCCACAAATCCACTTCCATCCAGCTTGTCCTTCTCTTTCAGAAAAAGGGTGGGGAAGCTTATTTTTAATAATTGCCATTTGAAATGCCATTCTCTTTATGTCTTTAATAGTAAGACTGAAGAACTGTTTTTCCATTAGCAAGCAGTATGGGACAAGAGAATCTTCAATTCTTTGTGTAAGACAGGTTTCCTTCCAAGTGTTGAATTAACTAACGTATCGACCTCTTCTTCACTTCTGGCTTTGTCTTTTTGTGTGGATTTTGGAACGTTGAATTTATTTGATGCCTTTAATAATTGCATTTCCTTCTTCCTAACGGCTGATATAGCCTTCCTCATATCATCTGAATTCTATGCCAAATATTGCACATTGTGATATTACAAACATGTTTGGTGTGCATTACTAGGCACACTGAGGAAAACAATATGGCAGCATGGTGAGTGTCAAGAAATGATTTTATGTGAAAACCAAATACATCATAATAAAACATGAATTATAATGAGTGTAATCCAAGTACTAAATGCATTTTTCACATACCTTTCTTGAATAAATCAAACCATTCTGAAATACCACAACTCTCACAAATATATTTTAACTCAAAAAACATCTGCAATTATAAACACTCAAAGATCAACTAAACTTTGCAAGGTTCATACATCATTAGCTACAAGTTCCATGCGATACCGCAAGATGGCAGACCCTACCGGTCTAAAAAACTGGGTGTGCAATATTAGGCGCATATGCGATATTGGGCACAGTTACCTTACAAGATTTATTTTAGTTTATATAAAAACTTAAATAAGTCAAAAGTTTGTTAAGGTTTCAATTTTGAATCTGATTTGAATATATATATATATATATTTTTTTTTTTCACTCACCATGTCTTACTAACCATTCAGGCTAAACTCTTATGAAATAATTACACTATTGTATCAGAGATGAGTAAGGTTGAATTTAGAGGAAGTTTACCCACATTTGCATGGAGGGAGAGGGGAAAACCACATAGGAAAAAAACTCTCACATCAAACTGGGACTGTGCTAGTGATGCTTAATACCACTTGACCACCGAAATGGGTTGAATGGTATTGAATTAACTTTTTCATGAATATTAATTTAGAATATGAATACTAGAAAATATGTTAACTCTTAAGTGTTAAACTTTCCCACGCTTGTATACATTTTTTACTATTATTTTTTTAGTTTTCCAACTTCTGATTTTGTTCATATTAAGTCATAAATTAATTATATTTTATCTGGTTGATAAATTGGTCTAAACAACTAGTAAGCATCATAATAGCTCTAAAAGATGAGTCAGACTTAAGATTTAAGGTCTGGGGGTGGGGAACATGTAGTATTTCGATTAATTTGAAATTTTGAAGCTTCTCTTAAGTTTATAATTTGGGATATTTACCCTCTAAGCTTACATACAGACCCTGGCAAATTTATTATCCGACCCCTCAAAAATTGGGGAGACTACATTTTCATTTTAACAATTTTTCTGAAAGGTGTACTAGAATTGGTTCTCGGATTTTGATTCAGGATTCATATGTAAAATTAGTCATATTAAAAAAATAGTGGTTTCATTTTGTCCTTGTTTTGAATGTCCCATACGTTTTTGTTCGCTAGGACTGGACGCACTTTGATGTTTTGGCTGTTGTATTTTTTTTTGTAGTGGTAGTATAGTTAATGTGATATTCTAGTTAGCCCTATACTGATAGTCTATGGATTTTCACAACCATTTTATATCTTCCACAATGGTTTTAAAGACCATGAATGAGTTAAAATATATATTTGGCTCCAGTTTTACAAAGTTTTAATGTTTCTGCTATGTAACAAATGTGTTTGTTTGTGAGTTGTCTTCTAAAGGTATCTTTGGAATGTAGATTTTGCATGGGCAAAGGTGTTGTTTAACTTATAAAGACTAAAACAGGACTGTAATTTTTTTTAAAACGCTTGGGTTTGTCTGACCATGTACCTTTGTTTCTTCTCACAGGATGTTGACAGCACTTGTCAAACTGAATTCGAACCGACTTCTTTAGAATTCATTGCTGGGCCACAAGATGGGTAAGAAATATTTTAGTTGTAATTATTCCACTATATTTAATGATTCAAAATGTACAGGCATACTTTTTAAGGCGGTTTGCTAATATGGCACTTTTCAATTAGTGTTAGGGCTTGTCTTGCTCAAAGGTTTCTTTTTTATTTGATAGTTACAGCACTAGCATTTTTTAAATTCATTATTTTTACTTTTTTTTTTTTTAACTTAATAAACGATAGGGAAAATAGGTTTTTAAGTTTTGTATGCACTGGCAAGTAAAAAAAAGGTTGTTATTCACTTTTAAGGCAATATTCGCTTTACAGGGGTGATCTGGAACTCAACCTGACATGTTAGTGAGGTATGCCTCTATATATTTTTTTTATATAATACATATTATATCTACATTATATATTATATACAGGGAAACTCTTAGTAGTGAAGACCTTCCGAGATAAAAAATATATCTTTTACTAGGAAGGGTTTGTTATTTGGAAATATATATATATCATTGTGTAGTTTAATCTATAAGAACCAATATATTGTCGTAGCTTACTATACAGATTGCATTATATACACAACAATGTGCAAATAAAATTAAATATGAGCAGTAGTTCTTCTGTACTGTAGGCTTATATGCGTGCACGAGCACAGACTAAACTGGTCAGCCCTACACCAATGGCTCAAAAGAGGTGGGAGGTATGACTTTGAAGTATAGTAGTCATTACTACGTAGACTATTTTAGAAACTTTTACCAGGAGGAAAAGGTAGGACTGCTCACACTGACAATCCTACAGTAATATACTATATATGGACTGGTGTTTTCAATTTTTGTCTGCTTTTTGGAGATTCTTATGAATAAATATGTGTGCTTGCGCCTGTTCTTAGGAAATAGTTTTATCTTAAGAGCCAATGTTATTTTTCTGGCGAAATTTAAACTGACCATTATAAAGAATAATCCGCTATTCACAGGTGTCCGTTAAGGAAGATTTAACCATAGTGATATTGCCCTATTTCCTATTGATTCTATTGCCTTGACTGTAAAAACATTCACAGAAGCAATTTATTTTTTGTGGATTCAGGTCTGCTCCAACAGAGACTGCCGGTGAACGTCGTGCAAGGCGTTCAGGTACAAAAAGGCGAACACGTACCCTATGCCCCAAACTAACTGTGCTATCATTGACTCACGGAGGCACAGAGTTGGAGTGCCAGCTGGAGTCCAGCAAGAAGACCGTTACGTTCAAGTGCAACACTCAGGACATGGTCCCCATCAACATTGCCAATAACTTGGTACGTCTTTAAATACCAAGATTTATTTAGNATCATTGACTCACGGAGGCACAGAGTTGGAGTGCCAGCTGGAGTCCAGCAAGAAGACCGTTACGTTCAAGTGCAACACTCAGGACATGGTCCCCATCAACATTGCCAATAACTTGGTACGTCTTTAAATGCCAAGATTTATTTAGGCATCAAGTGTTTCCTAAACACATCTGATGGCTCTGTTTTGAATCCAGACAGGGTTAAAAATATGGTTTTAATGTAGTTAAGAAAGCAATTTAAAACGAATGATTCAGAGGTTACTTTTTGTTGTTTGCAAATCACCAATAACTTCACTTGTATCATTTCAACTCTCCATCAAAAATAATACTATCAAGCAAAATAGGCAACTTTCTCTTGCGTCTTGTATAATGTACAGTAAGGTCAGCAGGAAGTATATTATGTGCTACAAACTCTCACTTTCTATGCTCGTACACTCATAGTAATCTTGCTTTAACAAACTACACTATGGTTCTATCTTAAAAGCTATACAATAGTGAAATAACACACAATAAGCTTGCCAGGGTAAACAAAGGGAACATACACACATTCACTAACCCCTAAATTTGACACTATTGGAATATTTTTTCATTAAAACTTTTTATCTTAGTTTTCATGTTTCAATTCCAACTTTCAATAATTGAGTAGCCAACTAACATTATGTAAAAAAATAATTTAACAGTTACTCTCTTACACCTTCTGTTATTTATAACTTGATATAATTAATTAATTAATTATACATAGTATAATTTCATAGTCACCCACTTCGGTGAGTGCAGCACAACTGGGTTGGTTTGCTGTGGACAGGAAGGTTGGGGTTTGTATCTCATCCAGGTATAATGAGGTGTCTTTACCGTGATAGTTTCACACTCAAATTCCATTCAATTGCATGTGCATTTTCTCTAAAATTCTAGCTTCCCTATCCCTACCTCAGTGGTATAAATATATGGATTGCCTGGAGGGGTAATGAAAAGTGGTTCATATAAAAAAACTTAATCAAATCGATCATTCACGAGCATAGTTGGTATACAAGGCTTACACTATTCTTGACTTCAAAAGCCGAGGTTCACTCCTGACCTTGAGAACTGGTGAGGTTTTTATTAATTTTATGTTTTGCCATCCTCCTTTGGATAAATTTAAGAGAGTAGGGAACCACACATATTTAGGTGTTTTGTGCTGTTTTATACGTGTTGTTATTAATGTTAACGCTCCATATGTTGTTGCAGATGTCTGGGAATTTGTTACAATCTGAGCACACCGAGTTGTTTATAGAACTGATAGAAGACATAGCCCGACAACTCAAGGAGAACCCTGACCGTCTGCCTGTTGTGGCCTTCAACCAGTTGGACAGTCCTGTGGCCAGTAGGAAACCTCGGGACAGAGAGAGGGACCCCTCACTTGAACCGCAAGCAAGGGTAGGTTGTGTAAGCTATTTGCCGGGCTAGTCTCTTACAAGTATGGCTGTAAATAGCACACACCCAGGCGGGCTGGACGGTTTAGTTCAGCAATATCAAACTTTCAGCCCAGTCCATGATTCTTTAGCGGCTCTTTGACTTTATAATAAACAAAGTCTGTGTGAATCCAAAATTTCCTATTTCAAATCAAATTCAAATCTTAGCTAACTTACTCAAACCCGAATCAAATCTCATGCTTAAAGGCTATTTCGAATTGAATCCTAATCAAATTGGATACTTTAAAATTTGGTTGAATCTATTATTTTTAAAATAACTTCAAATCTACTAATTCATATTAGGCTAGTGTTTTAAATTGAATTTATGTTGAATGTCCAATAAATAATAGCTATGTTAAGTTTATTAAACCAATTCAATAGTAGAATATTTTTAAAAAAATGTTGATCAAGTTATAAACATCTTAGGTCCACTAAAAAAAAAAATCTAATCAATAGCCCTAACCTTAAAAGGTGAAACATCAAATAAAGATCACACCACTGTCTTACTCATAGTGCAAAGGTTGGTTAGTATTGCGATAAAGTTGGCCTATCTACATTTTTTAAATACAATATACTCACCGTCACAAACAACTGTTCCCCATGAGATTACTTTACGAATGAAACTTCAATTTAATTGCTCTTTTCACTCTACCATGCAACTGGTTTTCGGTCGATTATATTAATTTGTAAGCAACTTTGAATTAAAGATTATAATTTTGAAATAAACCTATCTAATCTGAATCATATCAGAATCTGTCCACTACTAAGATTTGAAAATTCCAAAGGGTTGCACAGGCATTATAATGTACCAACATACAATGCTGCCAGATTTTTTATGTTTATCTGAGCTGTAGATTTTAAATTATGTCACGTTTAATTGAATCATATTCAAAACCTTTAACACATTGTTAATTTTATAAGGAATGATTGATAGAAACTGCATAAAATTCTGAGGAAAAATTGTGTGTATATTGCTGTTGTATATCTTAATTTTGTTTTTGTAATGAAAATGTTTTAAAATTGAGTTACTTAAACCTAAAATTATTATTTTTATGTGGCCCCTGAGAAGTTTAAATTTCAAATGTGGACTTGATAAACAAATTTGACATGCCTGGTCTAGTTAGTAAAAGTTTTACCTGGACCTGCAGCCATGTTTGGTTTTCCGATGGCAGGAATATTGAAGTTTGAATCCTGATTGAGTGTATTGACTGAGATTTTTCCACTTTCTTTCCATACAAATAAAGGTAGAATTCCTCTAAATTCTACCTTCCGCCTCCTTATCCCATTATTGTAACTCTCGGTCGGTATATCTTGTGTGCAGGCTAATGCCATGGAGTTTTCTTTCTTGTGAATGGGCCAGATTGGTAGTAAGAAACATAGTGCACAGATAAAATAAAAAATAATTAAATCAACAAAGTAAGAAAATAAATAGATATTAAAGTTTAGTGTGTCAATGCTAAAACTGAGTCTTTGTCCAGAGACAGCAATGTAAAGTTTGAACTATGTTCTCTTCATTGTAAAAAACATATTGGGTTTGTTTCCTTTTATATGTTTCTATCCACCTTTCCTGTATTGTCTTTCAAATATAACAAAATACCTCAAAAAGCATAACTAGGTTTTTCTCAAAGAAATAAAGGCCACAACTAAGCTATCTGCGAGTCATCATTGGCTTTATTTCTTATAGAGAATAAATAACAGCTGATGATCTAATTTTTCATCCACCACGGACTAAGCATTAAACCGGTGTGGTCCAACCCACAGGCCACATCTGTTATTTTTTTCAGGCCTGCCAATCTTAACTAGTTTTCAAATAAATATCAGAAAACAACATAACCCCAATCTGCATACGTTGAAAACTATGTTATAATACGATAAATTGTACTTGTCTCCTGATTTTAATGATTTTTTTTTTAATGTTGTTTATTATAATTTATTTTTTACTGTGCTTGCACCATGCCATGTTTTACTACACTAAACAGATGGGCCGGTGAATCTCGAAAGGTTGGACCAAACTCCCTTAAACAATAAGTGTTGAAAGATTGTGAGCACCAGATGAAGTTGCTTAGTGGAAGAGCATACTTAAGACACAGGTCCCTGATTCGATAATAATTGCTGTATACAAGTATCATTTTTAAACTATAACTAAACTTTCAATTTATTAAGCTACTGACACCTTTTCTTAATGGCACCACTTTAAAGGAAATTAGATATATTTTATATTTACTATGTTTTGGGGGGATGGGTTGTTTGAATCCTCAAATCCTTGAGGATATTCAAAATCCAAGGATTTGAAATTATTTCAAATATTAAATTTGCAATCTTGAATTTTAATTTCTTAGAGCTATTATGATGCTTAAGAGTGGTGATTTTAGGACAAATCAAATGACCATACCTTGGAAATTGAATTTACCACTTAACTGAATAAAAATATATATATAACAAAAAAGTCCTCTCTTTGGCTAAAACTTCAATTTCAAACTAACTAGTTAATGTGAACATTATTAGAATCAAATAAAAAAATTAACAATATGCTAACGTTAACATCTTTTCTTTATCATGCTTTCCAAAATTTGGATTGGAGTTTCATAATTCATTGGTAAAATAAAAATTTGAATTTATGATAAAGTTTATTACCCATATGTAGCTTAAATACTTAAAAAATCGAATAAGGGATTCCTTAATGTTAATCACTTCTTTTACATGATCCTATCTATTTACTTTTTCTTCTGTTTGTGTTTCAACCCCCAAACCCTCACCCCCACTTTAAAGAATTTACATTGCACTGTTCATATTTTATACTGATAAGTTCAAATATATTGAAACCTACATCTAGGGCTGGTGGTAAAGATTAATTTGTTTTTAAGAGGCAGCCATTACCTCTTTGTCCATTGGTAGCACTGTAAAGTGTGAACTGTTTTATTCTTTTCATTGTAAAAGCCATATTGTATTTGTTTCTTTTATTTGTTCTTGTATCTCTTTCCTGTACCTCCTGCCTTACATAATACAATTTAAAAGGCCTTTAAAATATGTTAATTTTAAAATGTACTCTAGTTTTATATTAATATAGTTAGAGTATCATTAAGTTTTATAATTGCAGGTTGTGTGTTAAGATGGTGGTATATATAGTCGTGTGTTGAGCATGAGTATCGTGGCAGACAGGTGTAGGGTACATGTACAAAGTATACAATGCTGTACGGTATGGCTTCTAGTTAGCCGTGTCTTGTCTGCTTCATGTTTTGTACCTTATTGATGTTATTCAAAAACAAAATACTTTGTTACTTTATCCAAATGTTCTTTTCTTTCTCTTCTCTCCTCCACCATCTCATCCTTTGATCATCTTCCTTGTAATCATCTTGCTTCATTTTAACTTATCCTTTTTTATTTTATCTATCTATTTTTTCTGTATTCTATGGTTGGCATGTCCCCTCTTCCCTGTACCCTTAATAGGTGCGTCATGGATCACTCCCACGCCAGACTTCTCGGCAGTCGTCATTCAAGGGGCACAGACGCCATCGCTCGGTAAGATTCCATCTCCCAACTGTGAATGCGGAAACCTTCCTCTGTTATTTTGTGTTGCATGCTTTGTGTTTACCTAGAGGCTGGTTTGCTTTTTCATATTCCTAACTTACACCTTTGTCTAACGGTATCTATTTAAGGAACACGTCTTGCACTCTTTAAGGTGCACAATATTATAATGGGAGGGGGGAGGGAGGGAGGAACTTTTACATATTAATGTCATTTACTTTACATTTCCTGTGTGGGTTCTTGATAGTACAATTAATTGAAGATAAAAAGAAAATAATGTAAATTTGTTTAGAAATTCAAAAGTCTTTTTCTTCTATAAAGTTTTAACCCTTTTGCTGCAATAATCGGATACATCCTATCTCAGCATTATAGCCATCGACTGCGGAAATTGACTCCACCCCACGACTTGTAAACTTTATCTACCTTTGCTGCGACAGTTTGAAATAGCCACAAGAATGTTAGAATGCTGAAATTTTCATACTAGCATGCCCGTGCGCCTCTGACATCTGGTGTTAGTTTTGAGAACTGTCAATTACGAGCTGCTAAGTCATAACAATAGTAGCGCTTGTTTACTTCCACATTTCACTACTTGTAGCACACGTGCAATATTTATGTGGCAGAAAACATTGTTGAGGTATTTATTAGTGTAGTATTTGTGATATTTACCCGGTTATTCTACTGTGTTAATAATATTTAATTTATGATTGATGAATTCGGGCCATGTGAAGTGTAATAAATATAATATTTGGTTAGTATGGCAATTGGAAAATTCAATAATTCAGTGAGTTTTAAAATTTATTTTATTTCTTTTAATTGCTATTTATTTTTTTATTTTTTTTACCTATTTTCTATTTTGAAACCATGCCTAACACAAATATATAATTTTATAGACTACACTGAGGAAAGCACCAATGTACACAAAATTGTTCAAGTTGTGTTGATGTAACCTAATTTTCAAAAGTATTCGTTTTATTACATAAGGCCTATATCAGGCCAAATCCTCATTTAGTGATTAGTTTGACACGTGTGTTGCAAGTAAAATAAAGAATGGTTCTGATAGCAGAATAACATTGCTTTTGGGTAAAACATGACATAAATAATATGTGACATAAAATTTGATTGATTAAAATATATATTACTATGCGATTTATAGACAATGTGGTGCTAAATTTCATATTTAAAATGAACTACTAGTTGAAAATCACATTATTTGATCATAATCATGATATGCAAACTTTCAGATTTTAAATTTTTTACTTATAACTAGCATTTCTGAAGGTAAAAAGTAAAAATGAAATACGCAGCAAAAGGGCTAACTAATCAATTGGTTAACATTTATCAACATTCCTAATCTTATTTTTATTTTTACATAATATCCACGAAGCATAATATTTGGCATCTTGCTACATATATTAGTGAAATAACAGCTATACTTGGTCCATCATTGGAACTTTGGAAATAGGTGTGCATGCATAATGTAGTTTTGCTGCTTTTTTTTATATATTTCAATAACAAGTGTTTTTGAAAAATATTTTAAACACATAACTTTGATGAATCTACCTTAAGCACATGCAACTTTTTTTTCTACAATTAGAAAGTTTACTCACCTGGAATTCTCAGGGAATTCCCTTTTACATGGGAAATCAGAAAATTTTTGAGTGATAGAGGAATTCTTCTTTAATATCCAACATTTTAAATAAAAACACCTAATGAAATTGTTTAAACTATTATTGTTGCAGCTAATTATTACTAAAAAAAAGATTCAATTGGAAATACTACTCATTCTCTGAAATATATATTAACCATTTCTGAAGAGACATTGTTGGCAAAAATTATAATAATTTTCTTACACTTTTATTGTTAAATTGGTATGCTGTCTCTCGCATGGCAATGCAAACCTGGATCGAGAATTTTCTCTAAATTCAGAATGCCTTTTTGAAAATCTGGATAAACAATCTTGTTTCCAAACAATTGATTCATGATGCTATTCTTCATCAGGGTGTCGAACACAAGAATCTGCACCAGCTCGGGCTACTTCCGAAAAGAGCAAAAGGGTTCCGTAGATAAAATAACTCTAGTCCAAGCGATTAATAATCCTGGAAAATGCCAAAAAGGATGTTGTAGCCTTTGTTGGATGAACAAATTGCAGTTGTAGAACATCCCCCTTCCACATTAACTTTTTTTTAAACAAATTTGATCAAGAATATTGGATTAATGTGCTCACAATGCTCTTTTAATTTTTATAGATGTATTTCAACGTATCTCAAAATGTCAGTACATTTCAAAGATTTTTCAATATATAATATTTCAAACATTTTATTTACTATCCCAGTTTTTTATATTTGTATTTGAAATAAATTTTTACTCCTTTATCACCTTATTTAAAAATTTTAGAAAACATTCTAAATAATAATACAAGCATAAAAAAACTTAAACTTATCATGACATATTTATGCTTGTTGAAAGCACAGTTTAACGGGTTTTTTGAACATTAAAGTACATCAATTTCAACCTTTTAATAATTTTATTAATTCATCAGTGTATTAAATCCTTTCACTTTATATTGCGAATCTTAAGTTTTTATCTAAGTCTTGACCATAACCTTATTTAATGATTAAATTTTTTTAAATCAAAATGCCAAGTTCAGATATTTTTTAACTATATTACCCAGTTTTTTTTTACAAGGTTGAGTAGACACCCTGAAAAATTTCCACCTACAAAGCACCCTCTCTTTTCTGCTATTGAACATTAAATTTACTCAGGTGCATGTTTTTTCTCTATTTTGTAAACTTTGAAATAAAGATTTGCTGTTTCAAAAGACATAAGGCATAAATAGAAAGATGGTTTGAATATTCACTATTTTTGGTCTAAAACTATTATTTTTTAAATTACTTTTTCTCTCTGGAAGGTAGTAATTTCACCATGCTTGTTTCCTATATGATGCAGCTTATATTATAGGCTTATATTGGCTCATAGCATGTCAAGGTAACACTATAAGCAGGGGCGGCTGCCTGGGGTGTCAGCTCTAGGGGGGCACTAAACAGAGCACCACCCTAACCTAATGTAACCTGGATGTTATAGTGGAGTTGCTAATTTAGTTACCTTTAGATACATGAAATTTGACATTTTATTTTTATTATGAATAAAATAGGACATAATGCCAATCTTAAAAAGTTTTTTTACATCTGCCATCTTGATGCCATAAAACAGTTTTTTTTCATAGACTGTTCATTATTTCAAAGTGTTTATTACAATAAACTATAAAGAGGAGAACATTATCTACAAAACTTTTTTTTTTAATAGTTTTCTATGTAATCCTCAATGTTCTAGGATAATCTTGCAGTGTAATGTTTAGAGTAAGTATGAATACCATTTGTAAAGTTTCCTTAAAATTATTTCATATCTCCCCTAGATTACATAAGGTTTGGGATTTATTTTTATATCATGCCAAGGCTACGTTAGACTTGGAGCTTTTAGGTGTGGGGGCTATTTTTATATTTTTCAATTATCCAATGGTTATATAGGGGGCGCCAAAAAACAATTTCGCCTGGGTGCAAAATTTACCTCGGCCCACCCCTGACTCTTAAGACCCACTTTGGTGACCACGTGGTCTAAGGCAATAGCTATTAATATTTGTTTGTTCACTGCACATTAGTATTTGTTGCGCATGCATGTTGGCAACACATGGTGGACATGCTCAGAGAGACCTCTCTAAGTTGGACAGGAAATACATGTGTTTGTCTTCTCTTAGACAACAAATTGAAATTTTGTGTTATTAACAACAATATTTTCATTAATTATGCAACTCTTTGATCGTAAGCCATTTCATTCTCCAGAAAAACAAATACATATATATTAAAACATTCAAACATTCTTATATTATTTATTTTTAAAGAGTAATTTTAAATGAAATTACTTTTAATAATTTTTTTATCATCAATAACATAATTTCGAAAATTTTGCAGTACACCCTTTGGGAACCACTGGTCTAAAATGTCACTCTCACAATATACTAGACTTCCAATGACAGGGAGATTGGTCAGAGTTCAAATCCTGGTCGGGTGTATTGAGGGTCGTTTCTCCTAAATGGTTTTTCACTCATCCATACAAATCCAGGCACTTTTCTCTAAATCAACTTTCCTAATCCCTAACATAATAGCATGGCTGGTACATAGAGGTCATCTTTCTTGCCTATTTTTACCCCCTCCCTTTTTCTCCCCGCAACCTGTGTTACATAACTTGTCACATCAAAAGAGAGACTCAGATTTTTAAACACTCAGTATCATAAGTTGTATCTTTAAGTTTGTTTATTAACAGTGAAAACATGAACAATAATATTAATTTTTCAATATTACAAAGTATAAGATCTGTGTTACGTAACACTGTGATGAACTTCCCTCCCCCCATGTAACACCATTTAGACATTAAAGCTTCCCCCTCCGACCCTCAAAATCGTTAGGTGGTTTATGAATGACCCCATATTTGTACAATTAGAAGAAGAACTAAGACGCATTGCTAAAAATATCAGCACTTAGCTTTCATCTTGAACAAAGTGTACATAAAGAGTTGTCACATATTTATTTGCTATTGAAAATTTGTATTTTAGAAAACATAATAATGCAATAGGCTAAGTTTATTGGAGCAAAACATTGTTTTGGTTAAAACAACAATTTTGAATTCTATCGATATGGTTCATAAGATATAATGTGTTTCAAAAAGTATTTTAATTTCGTTGTTTTGGTTTATCAACAACAAAAATAATGTAATCCAACTCTAGGGACACACTAATTTTATAATGCTCTTAACACACAGACACACTTCTACTTGTTTATAATTGAAATTTATTTTACTATGGATCAAAAAATAAACTTTAATATTAATCTATTTTTCAGATCTATTTTAAGAATATAGGCCTAAGGTACTATGATATAATATGAGTTAATTATTACACAATAAATGCATATTTATATTATTAGAACAACTCTCAACTATGTGTCGCTCAATTTTCTTTATTTTTTAAGTTAAAGGTATCCACTGGTTTTAATTCAAGTAGAGTTAAATAGGCTTACAAAGGTGTTCATTTATTTTTAAACTTTTGGTACATTTTCTTAGAAAATCTTAAAAACCAGGTGCAAAAATATCTGCGGGTTGAAATGAGAATAATAAACTTATTAGAAGATTTTCCTGGCATCTAGGTCATCAAACATGTGTTAACTTCTCTGCATGTCTCAAATGTACTGTTCCCGCAGTGTTTGTTGGGTATTACATAGTTTGTGTGGTCTTTCAATCCCACTCTGTGTGTTGATTGCAGCGGGATGAGACGGTGACAATATCGAAGCTAGTTGATCCAGGGGAGCGAGACAGGGTGTGCGTGTCTGGGCCTAGCAGCCCCATGCATGTGTTGACTCACCACCCCTTAGCCGGACTTCCCTCGCCATCAGTAAGGGTATTTTCAAGTAAACTTAATCAAATAGGGTTTGAACCCAGATTTCTTAATGCATCCATTAGTAAAATAAAGTTACATAACTTTAATTCAATGTGTTATTAAATAAACATTCTCGAATTCTAGAGAGTAATCCATTTTTTCTACAAATCTGTCGTGTTTATTAAAGAATAAATTTAAGCATTCTTTGAAATTTCAGTTAACTATTTTAATAGGATTTGCCATAGCCTTTAATTTTCTCTCACTGTGTATATTATCTTGTTTGTATCCTTGTTGGTATTTCAATTGAAGAAATGTAAAGTACAAACCTTCTATAATAAAATGTCTCAGACATTAACAACAGCTATTTTAGGATTCTTGAAAACTAAAATTCAAACAAACTTGTAACTTAGTTTATGACTAAGTGAAACTTTTATTCTGTTTATTTAAAACACAAGCTTAAACTTCACGTGCACAGTGCTCACATTTACACTAGAGACTCTTTTCCTCCCTTCAACAACATAGAGGGTCCATTCTCACATTTTATTATCAATTTAAAACATTTTTCTAACTTATTTTTAAAACATATTTACATTGGTAAAGTATTAATTTTAAATAAGCCCTTATTTTTCCAGCTTCGTCAAGTATCAAGGTTCCTGGTGAGCTCAGTATCTGAAGACAAATCCTCTGGTCTGCAGTCACCTCCTCCAGAACTCTATCAATCACCTCCTGAAGAGTCTAAACCTCCCTCCACATCAGTTTTTAAAGCCTTTACTTCAGCCATTTCTTCCAAAGTAGGTGGGGCTCTAGAGATGGCTTCTAAGATGCTAGGAGATGCCAAAGATAGCTTAGAGTTTAAGATGTCAGACAGTGAGAAGATAAAGACCTCTTCAGACATGGAGGAATGTACTGTACAATACAAGTCAGGAGAAACTAGCAAGACTGAAGTAGTTAGCAAAGATTTGGTCACCGTGGAGACGCAGTCCATCTCTGGCTCAGCGGTTTTGGACAGTGTATGCACAATTGAAGAGAGTAATATAATAAGTGTAGTTGATAAGGATAGACAAATGTCGACAGAGACTTTAGTTTCAAATACTCTGGTGATGCCCAGTGATAAGGATAACCTGCTAGTCAAGGAGACTGAATCTCTATCTGATATTAGAACTGAACCAACAATGCTGCCTGCTCGAAAGATTTCCAGGTTTTCTGTGAGCACTGTAAATGAAACTCGACCTCTTAATAACTTGATGAATATTATTGACAGTAGTGACAAAATTGGTGAGGGTCCAGACAAAAGGGATATGCCAGGTTCAACACCCCAACTTGAAAAACCAATGAAAAGGATAGATTTGAATGATGTCAAAACTATTGATCCGGAGGGGATCAAGGAGCTGAATAAAGAAGTAAATGTTGATATTGATAACTGCGAAGTACTACAGCGACACATGGAAGAAACCTCCGACCAAGCAATTGTGGAGAAGAGTGGCACCAAGCATGGGGAAGAACCCGACACTAGGACAGAAGGAAAGAATGCAGATGACCAAACTGGATTGAATGTGGTTCAAGCAGTAGGAGGAGGCACCATTCCTGTCCAAGAGAGTACCCCAGAAAATACAATAATCCCAGGGAGTGGTGAGCAAGAAACCCTTATTGAGCAATCTCACCACAAACTGTCACAGCAAAATTCTCTTGACAAGGCTACAGCTGATGCAAGGTAAGCTACTTTTTTTTTTAATTGTCTTAATTTTTTGACTTAATTAATTATTTTTACTACAACTCTCTGTAAATAATCTGTGGTCGTGGGCATCGCGAAATGGCTTTCGCTTCTCTGCAGCCAAGATGACGGTCGTCCACTTCCACAGATTATGTGGAATACAACCAGTCCCCAGTATTTTAATGAACCATGTTGTTTTACCAGTCTCAGAGACCGTAAGGTTTCTGGGACTTTTATTTGATTTTAAATTAACTTGGATCCCCCACATCAAAGAATTGAAAGCGAGGTGTATAAAAGCACTCAACCTGCTCAAAGTGGTTAGCGGTCGGCCCTGGGGTGCTGATAGGGAAACCTTGATGCGCCTGTACAGGGCCTTGGTAAGATCAAAACTAGACTATGGCAGTTTCGTCTACGGATCAGCTAGACCCTCGGCGTTAAAGATGCTGGATAGTGTCCACCATGCTGGCATACGACTGGCTACTGGTGCTTTTCGTACCAGTCCAGTCGTCAGCATCTGTGCCGACGCCGGTGAGCCCCCTCTTCATTACCGGCGGTCCTATCTTCTGGCATCTTACGTGTCGAAACTACACTGCATGCCAGAGCATGTTGCCTACTGTCCTGTGTTTCATCCCCCTAACCGTGTCTTGTATGAAACCAAATGGCGTAGTACAAGGCCGGTTGGGATCAGGATGCTATCGGTTTTCGACACGTGTGGGATAGTCCTGCCAAAGGCTATCCCCACATCCCCAGGTCGAGTTTCTCCCTGGAAGATACGCCTACCTCAATGCCATTTTGATCTTGCCAAGTTCCCTAAAGCGACCACCCCACCGATTATATATGAGAGGACCTTTTATGAGCTCCTCTCCACTCGCTTTCAGGGCTTTAAGCGCGTCTATACAGATGGCTCCAAGTGTGGGGCCTCCGTGGGATGCGCATTTGTTGTGGAGGGAAACCATTTTAAGTTTGGTTTACCTGGTGAATCCAGTGTTTTTACGGCTGAATTATACGCCATTTTTAAATCTCTGTGTTTTATTTATCGTAAGTGTCACCGTTCTGTGCTCATCTGCACGGATTCCATGAGTGCTCTGTTGGCATTGTCCACTCTCTACTCCTGGAATCCCCTCGTGCAGATGATACATGAGCAAATTTTAAAAATTGATTCATTAAACACCCGGCTCGCCTTTTGCTGGATTCCTGGTCACGCTGGTCTTTCAGGAAATGAACTTGCTGACCAGGCGGCCAAGGAGGCAGCACGCCTGCCTCCGGAGGCGAGTCTGGGTGTCATGTTTTTAGATCTAAAGGGTTATGTTCGGCGTGGGGTCTTACGCACCTGGCACGAGCAGTGGGTCTCGACCCCTGCTCAGAACAAGCTGCGGTCCATCAGGGACGGTGTGTCGCGATGGCCCTCTTCTATACGAAAGTCTAGAAGAGAGGAGGTCATCGTGACGAGACTCCGCGTCGGGCATACATTACTAACCCACGGATTTTTATTGAGAGGGGATCCACCTCCAGTGTGTGAATTTTGCGATGCTCCCCTTAGTGTATACCACATTTTGGTGGAGTGTCGCAAATATGCCCCTATCCGCCTGGCTCTTGATTTTAAAGGTGACCTACGTTTTTTATTACGTGATAGCACGGAGGGAGTTATTTGTTTACTCCGTTTTATACGCCAGGCGGATCTTTTTAATGCCATTTGAGTCACTTTTATAAAGTGACTCATCTGGATTTATCTCATATTGAGAACTTTTTAACATTTTAGTACATTTTAATATGTTTGTTCTGTCTTTTTAACGTATTATTTTAACATGTTTTATAATTTTAATGTGTTATATTTTAATATGTTTGTTTTGTAATTTTAACGTAGTGTATACACCTGTGGTTTTATTTTAGCAGGTGTATCACTTCTTTTAATCTAATTGCCCATTTGAGCGCTCCTATGGAGTGTCTCAAATGGGCACTTTCTCATATTGAGAATATCTGTTTTTAATATATATACAAATTTTAATATTGTATATTGTTTTATATTTTATGTTTCCACCTGTTTATTCTAACAGGTGGACTATGTGATGTGTCTCTCCCTAATGAGGATTTTACTGTGTTTTTAAATGTCAAGGCCCTAATGACCTCTTTGTGTCGATGTGCCTCTAAATATTTATAATAATAATAATTATTATTATTATTTTTACATTGATACACCTGTGGTTTTATTTTAGCAGGTGTATCACTTCTTTTAATCTAATTGCCCATTTGAGCGCTCCTATGGAGTGTCTCAAATGGGCACTTTCTCATATTGAGAATATCTGTTTTTAATATATATACAAATTTTAATATTGTATATTGTTTTATATTTTATGTTTCCACCTGTTTATTCTAACAGGTGGACTATGTGATGTGTCTCTCCCTAATGAGGATTTTACTGTGTTTTTAAATGTCAAGGCCCTAATGACCTCTTTGTGTCGATGTGCCTCTAAATATTTATAATAATAATTATTATTATTATTATTTTTACATTGATAGGTCATATATTAATTTTCTTCTCAACTTTGGTCTAAATAATTTATTTTTATTTAGTTTTAAATTAATACTATATAAATAAAGGGTGATAGCTCATTTTTATTTTCTTGGGTAATATTAAAATCAAACAGATTTTGTCATGTCCAAGAGCATTTAAATAAATGTGTTAAATTACGATCTGCTCGAAGACAGGTTGGGAAAATTGAGTAAGACTATAACTTAAAAGTTTTGTTGGGCTGATAAGTTAAACTTTTTTTTACATATTTGTAAAGTAAAAATTAGAGATGGGTATAATCCACCATTTAATGCATCCGAATCATTTTCTCTTTGAAAAAATTATGAATTAAAGAGGAAATAGATATAAAACAGAATAATTTAACAAAGAGTTGGCCCAGTGGCTAAATAATTTTATAATAATGGAAATTGATAAAAATAAAGAAAAAGGAAAAGTAAACTAATAAGTATTAATTCCATTAAGAAAGCCCACCTGGGGGGGGGATTTTGGAAGAATCCCATGCAGGTGACATCTTCTTTCTTCTATCTTCTATAGTAGAATTAGTCAAACACACATTTCAACAGAAATGGGGGGGATTTTGGAAGAATCCCATGCAGGTGACATCTTCTATCTTCTATAGTAGAATTAGTCAAACACACATTTCAACAGAAATTTTAACACAAATTGAGTAATATTTCAGCATTTTTACCTTTATATATATATATATATAAAAAAAGAGCACTTGATTGGGAAAAGGTAATAGTGATAAAATAGAAATAATATATCATATTAAAAAAGGAATAGTAGTATTAGTAGTAGTAGTAGTAATAATCATAATAAAAACCAACCAAAAATAATTAAAAGGGTTAATCTTTTAGAAAGAAAGAATTTATCTTCTATTAAGGCCTGGTGGTAATCTTGATTGAAGGATGTAGCTGGTAGGTGGATCCCACATGTGCTATAGAGTGGGGGTTACTGGATGGGTATGATCCTTTGGTAGTCGATTTTTCTTCTTGGATTCTCTTGGGGTCAAGAAGTTTAGGCCGAACTAGAATATTGTGGAGATTGCGTGGCCATTTTAAATTGACTCTTTGGGATGAGCTAAGAAGGTTTTGGGTATAAGTGAAACTGGTTAGGAACTTTTAGTTACTTTTAAGGATAGAGTTTATTCGGTGTAGACCAAGATGGTATTGTGTTGTGAGAGGGATGTCCTCAATTTTATTTTTGGAGGATCTTTGTCATCTCTGAAAAGTGCTTTGAAAATTTGGTTGTCTATTAAAGACTTGGGGTAACCTCTGCCTTGGAAAGCTGGGGAGAGTTGTTCACAACATTCAGTAAGATCAGCGGGTTCTGAACATATAAGTTTGGCTTGGGTGGCAAGGCTGAATGGTGGATAACTTTTTGTGTCTGAAGGTTGGCTGCTATGATAGTGGAGGTATTGTTGGTAATTGGTGGGTTTTATATACATACATTGGTACAAATTTGGTTGATTTCAAGGAACAGATTCACGTCAAGGCGAGACTATGCTGTGATTTATTGTAGGTGAAATTAAAGGAGTTGCAATTGTTGAGATTATCTAGAAGGATGTCAAAGGATGCTTCAGAGTGAGGCCAGATCATGAAAATGGCAACAATGTAGTGCAGCCACACACAGGGTTTGATGGGCTGAGATTGTAAAAAAGTGTTCTTCTAGTAGTCCCATGTAAGGATTTGGGTATGAAGAGGCCTTGCATGTACCCTTATCTATGCCCTTTATCTCTAGGTAGTGTTTGTCCATGGCACGGGCACACACATTGCTTCTTGATACACAAATCTTTACATGGGACTACAAAAACATGTTTTACAATCTCAGCTAATCAAACACTCTGCACAGCTTTGTTACATTGATGATCTGGCCTCACCCTGAAGCATCCTTGGACATCTTTATAGATAATATTAATATTCCAAATATTCCTGGTAAGAATCTGGGAGTTCTTGGATTCTCTCTCTATCTCTTTCTATTTATACAATAACAGTTTTTTAACTGTTTATCTGTCATTTCATGAAATTATATGATTGATCACAGTTTCTAAACAGATGTTTATTGGTAATTATTAAAATTTCTAGAGACAGAGAAATATTCTAAATTTAAAACCAAGTAAACTGAATTAAAAATATTTTGGAAAATAAATAATAATTATTAAAGTTTACAGTTTCTCCACCAAAGTATATATGATGTGTGTTCAACACTTATTTCCCCACCCCCCATGATTATTGCTCTACTCAAAGGATGTGGGATGGCAGTGGCCCATTACTGGTGATACAATTTTGTTAGGTACTATTCATTGTTTTTTAACATAAAACCAACCATATTTGAGAAGAGCTACTGGTTTAGGTGATTATTGTAATTATTACGATACAGACAACAGATCGACATAAAACGTTAATTTTCATAAAAATCTCAAGACATACTTTCAACTTCATGATATTTTCTCTCTACCCTGTAAATAAAAGAAAGTAAGAAAATATAAGAGCAAATTATTTAGGTATTAGTGGAAGGATATCCAAAACCCCAATTATAATTTTAAATAACACCTTCATATAGCTTCTAGGGGCATATATTCTTCAAACAATTCCTGGAGGGGGCCTCAACCGCCTCTTCCCGCTCACGCCTAGCCCAATAAGGTTCTCTTGCCACTGATTAAAACACCTCAGACCTAGAAACCCTTCAATTTGTACCCTCTTTAATTGTTTGGATTGAACTTTTTTGAGAACAAAACCTGAATAGATACCTTTTATTCTCATGGAAGAGTAGAATGGAAACAAACACTTGTCCCATTTCAATCCATGCCTTTATGTAAATAACATTAAATATTTGTTTGCTACCAATGCTGCTACTTTTTTTTTAATAATTAATTTTATCTACTAACATTTTAGAAAACATTCTAAAGTAGTTTAAAGTAAGGAGTGGTAGTAATTAAAGTTAAGACTTAGATAAAAAATTCAAAAATAGCTATAATAAAATATAGATTTATAATTTAATAATTATATAGTTTTAAAATTGGTAGATGAATTGAGTGACTATAATATTCAAAAGATTGATTATATTTTGCTTTTAATGAGCAACAAAATGTCATATATAAAAATTATTTTAATAAATTGATATAACATCAACTGAATTAAAATATGGGTTGACAACAAGTCTGACATACACATATAACATATTAAAATATTAATTACAAAACTTGGATGCAATAAATTGATGACAAAAATAAAGTTTGCAGATCAACAGTGTTGTAAAATAGATTATAAGATTAGAATTAGTAAGGTGGCATGAATAAAGTAGTTAAGTGATCTTGTACAACGATTTAAGGAGTATAATTATTTTTATTTTAAGGTTATGTATGAAATCTAAGTCTTATCTTGTTCAATGTCCCATTACTCCTTGTGAAACTCAGCCATTAGAAGAATGCTGATTTATAATCTTCCGACATGTTTCGGTATATAAAATACCACAATAATGGATTCAAAGTCAATGTGCGAGACACTTTGTGTCCCGCACGACGACTTTGAATCTATAATTATGGTATTCTAGATCACGTCAAACATGGGGTCGATTAATACAGCACTACTACCGTATTTTAACTTAAATAGTAAAGTTAAAACTGATTAATAAACTAAATTGCTAGGTCATTTGGTTACCATATTATTAAACAAAACAATCAAATTAACCAATAAAATATATGCCTTAAAAATTATATCTATTATTCCCTCCTCTCTTTTTGTTTGATAAAAGCAACAATGCCGATATACTACTCAATTTGTGTTAAAATTAGTGTTTAAATGTGTGATTGACTATCTCTATTATAGAAGATAGAAGAAAGAGTGAAGATGTCACCTTTATGCATTGGATTCTCCCCACATTTTTACTCTTGCTTTTTTCATTAAATTTACACCTAATGGTTTATTTTTCCTTTTTCTTTATTTTAATCTGGTTCCATTATGCCAAATATAAATAGTAATCAAATGTTAACTTAATTTTGTGTAACATTCATACATTCAGTTAAGTGTAGAGTCAATAGTCTGGGGTTTGGTTGTTAATTTTTTCCTATAATTATGTTGGGGGCCTGATAACGACTAAGCAGTATTAGAGCTCAAAAAAAATTCCAATTCAAAATTTTGAAGAAGAAAAAATCCTGAATCCTTGAATCTCAAGTATGCTGAAGAATTAGAGGGTTAAAGGATCCCATCCCTTGTATTGATGTCTCCAGTAACTGAAGCTTTTAACTCCCTGATTGTTGAGTTAAGTCACTCTTGTCTTGTTTAGTGCCAACGGCCCACAAACTATTGCAGACCTACAACACAAGTTGATCAAGTTAACCTCCCAGCCGTCGGAGCTGCTCCTGACAACAACTGGGACTCCTCCCTCTCACCCAGCTACGCCTCATGTACAGCAGAGCTACGAGACCTACATGCAGACGCTGCAGCAGAAACTTGCTTCCATATCTATGCCGGGAGGACAGACACTGGTTTGTTGCCAGTCTTTATCCACTCACATCACCGCTGCATGCAAATAATAAACTAACGATGTTATACTTTTTTTATTCTAAATTAGTGCTATCATATGAACCTCTCTATTAAAATTAATTCAAACTAACCGTTTATTTGCATAAAATGTCAACTTGATGGCACTGACTAGAAATCTCTCAATTTCCCTAAAAGACCCTCAAAGGTGGTAATATTTTAAAACTCACTTCGGTGGTCACATTGTCTAAGGCAGGGTTTGGTAACCTTTTTGATATTGCGGGCCTTATGCGTAAAAAAAATAATTGGCTGGTTTGGAAAAAAATATCGAGCAAAATATTTCAACTTTATATTTCTTGTAAAGTAAATAGTTATTGGTCAATATTTATTAACACAATTGTTTCTTTGTCAAATATTTAACAGGTCAGATAAAATTAATCAGAGGGCTGGATACAGCCCCTGGGCCGTAGGTTGTTGACCATTGGTCTAAAGTGTCATTCTCGTAATAAACTAGACAACCAATGATAGAGTAGTTGGGGGCTCGAATCCCAATCAGCTGTACCGAGGGTGGTTTTTCACTCTCCCTCCATGTCAATGCAGGTACATTTCTTCATCCCTAATGCATTAGCATAATTAGTAAATATGCAGATAACCTGAATGAATAGTAAGACAGAGTGCTAACATTGAAAAAAAATTTAGCCTTCTCATCTATGGCAAAACTATTTGTTGAATTTGGAATAATTAAATCATTATTGATCATTCACACCAGAGGTACAGCCAGATATGCTTTGGCTGATTTTTTCTTAAAAGTAGTTTTCCATTCTC
This sequence comes from Timema bartmani, assembly GCA_902151455.1. NCBI lineage: Eukaryota > Metazoa > Arthropoda > Insecta > Phasmatodea > Timematidae > Timema > Timema bartmani. Next base: position 5,597 of record CABFWB010003523.1, on the reverse strand, counting down.
TCTGCAGACGAATGCTGATGTGTAGCTCTTCAGACAATGTTCAACCTCCTTTGAAGACAGGTTCAAATCTTGGCATGAGTAGTACTCAGCTCACTCTCAATGCAAACTCTGGAACTAACCAACCCAATTGGCAATAATAAACACTTGGATAACCTGACAAGTGTTTAGTTTTATTATCAAATGGCTTTGCGTAGTAACTGTGCTACTGGGGCTGGTTGTGCTAGAAACCATTGTTTCACCCATTATAGGGCCCTCTCTCCCCTCAGAGCACACTCCATGCCGGAGTCGCCTCTGCCACAGTGTTACCCGCTTTAGAAGTTATCACACAGCCAGTGTTACATACTGTTGACCCTGGTGGAGTGGAAGGGGCAGCACAGACCGCACTACACGCTGCCGCCATCTTGTCAGCTGCTGCTGCCACACTAATACCTGCTGGAGTGATAGCAACTGACATGCCTATAGCTTTAGTGCAACCTGTGGCAGTTATAGCTTCACAGCCCAACATTATTCAACATTCGGTAATCACAGCTTTTTGTTGGTATTTTTTTTAACATTCTATATGTTATTATTGTTATTATTAGAGTAATATTTTACTTATCTTGGACATAAAATATAAAACTTTGGGTTGATGCTTGGAGTCTGGTGCTTTTTCTAAGTCTGAAGTAAGTCTGTCTTTGATCCTAAGATGGATCCCAGGCTTAATTTTCAGCAAGGTCAAAAGTGAAAATTGGATTATTTTTTTTTCACTTGCTGGTACCATTTATAAATAGAAACACGCAAAAGGTGAGATTATTTTTAGGGAAAAAGGGGTGTTATTTATCCCAAAAAGCAATGATATTTTATGCTGAAAGCTATTTTATTATTTATATCAATACGAGTAAAATCAGTTTAGGTCTTAAGTCTAGATAACAGTAGCACGTTTGTGGATACACAACAATTTATATACCAACATTAGGTCACTAGCATATGGTGAACACACAGTGATAATTAATTTTATTTCCCAGTAAATAAATGGCTCCATTATTAATCAAAGTGGTTCTATTGTATTCTGGACTTGTTCCAAAATTAGTACTGTGTTTATTATTTATTTCTCCATGCCAAGTTAATTGTAAAATAAACTTTTCTTACATTACTAACTATACTAACTCTTAAATGAAAACATTGCCACTGTGGGCAGATTATTTTCCTTTAGGTTCATTCTAGGGGTGGTCGGGCAGCAAATATTTGTATCGGGTGGACTCGGGCGGGCATTACATTACACTCAGGCATGGGCAGATTCGGGCGGGCATTTCATTTTGCAAACAACTTTGTCACAGGCTTATTAAATTTCAAATTACGAGCCAAAACAGTCACAAAATGCAAAATGGCCGTTTCATATTTAATGTTCATTTGTTGCGTACTTTTCTATTTATATCCTAACACATCTGGCTGATAATAATAAATTAAAGAAATGTAAAGAAAACTAATTTAAATTAAGTTTTCTCAAGCATAAGGCCTAAGAATCTCAATGTGGAAATGTTGAATGCTTTAAACCAAACCATCTAAAGTGAGTCATTTGAGGCAAATTATTACTGAATTCGGAGAGGATATTTTTTCTTTAGAGAGTGAAATAATTTTCTATAAAATATTTGAAGGGATAGTGGCTGGCATCACATAAAAGATTTAATCATTCAACAGCATATCAGTCGCAACAAACGTGTCCGTGGTATCCCGAATATTGATAAAAAGAAAACCTTTCAATTATTACTTACACAAAATGCATTCACGAATCAAGGAAAATCATCAACATTTTATATAGATTTGTGTAACGTTCTGGTATCTGTGAATATTCCTCTGTGTAAATGAGCAATGTTAAACTAAAGGATTTCCTGGGAATGTATACAGGTCTCACTATTCCAGACGAGTCCACATTGAGGAAAACTGGAAATGGACAAACCAGGAGAGATATTTTTGCTTAAGTGTGTAATGTAAATCATAACTCTTGTAATAAATACATCATATTATGGAATTTCAATCAAATTTTTTAAGTCATTTTTTGCGCACTTAAAGTCATTATTTAGAGTTTTAGCATCATTTTATAGGTCTTTTTTTTTGGCAATTTTAAGGTCATCAAAATCTGGGCCCTGATTATAAGCAATTTATAATAATTAAAACAAGCATTAGTGGACATGTGGGCGTAATGTCACGCTCATTTGGTTTGTTAGTGAAGGTGAAGTAAGGATTGTAATTCTGGCCAGGGGTAGTTTATCCTAATATCCCTTCAAGTAAATAAGAGTTCATTTCCTCTAAATTTTACCTATCCTACTGGTGTAGTTAGTTGTGGATAGTCCGGGCTGATAGTAATACACAGGAAAAAACTTAAAAACTAGGATTTGAATGCGTTTAAGTTATCAAAGGGTCGCGATGGCCGCAGAGAGAAAAGTTGTCATAAATTACAAAATACTGTAGTAAAGTAAGTTAAATTTTGTGCTCTAAACTACACGATCCGAACGATATCCGCAAATCTAAATAAATATATTTAGCTCAGATGCAGGTGAACCGAAATAAATAATAATTCAAGTTATTTCCTTATGCACTGAAAAAGCCTTGTAGCTTGAAAAATCCAGTGTGAACAAATAAATACATTTAAAATTACGGTTGCCTAAAAGCTTGGTTCAAGGCTTGATTATCACCCCAAATTTTAAAAAAAAATCCTGCACTCCCCCTTTCCTCCCCCCCTCCCTCTCAACATTGCCATTCTTGTACTCTCCTTTGCTGCTTGGGAATTCTTCTAATTTCGAAATACTTAGAGTTGGAAAAAACACTGGTTTTTTTTCCCCCACCCCAATATATTTCGTGCAATGCCCCTGAGAGTAACAGTTTCTAATGTCAAAGTTTGATATCCAAAACCATTCTTGATTAAGTCCTTTTGGGGGGAAAAGTGCGGCCTATTTTTGATCTTTATGGTATTATTACAAATAATAAATTCTTGGTTTTGTGTAGTTTTCGAGATTCATTTTTAACTTTCCAGATGAGTTAGATATTATTATTTTCTCGTCTCAATCAAAATATTTTCGAATGTTGCACATTTATAATTTATATCAAAGAGAAACACTTATCTACCATGTACTTCCCCTTCTTCAAATAGCTGCCACAGCATATTAATGTTTTTAATTAAGATAATTTTTTCATCATAACCATCATCATTCGACATTTCTGCCTCTGCGGATCGTCTGGCACATCCTTTTCCATTCCTGTCGATCTTTCCAAACTTCTCCCTCAGTCATGAGTCTCCAGTCCACTCCTTTAGCTTATATGTCCTTTCTGTGCTTGGTCCATCCATCTTGTCTGTGGTCTTCCAATAGGTCTTCTCCCCTTCTCTTTGTTCTGTAAGGCTTTCTTAGCCATTCTGTCCTTCTCCATTCTCATCACATGACCTAACCACAGCAACCTTTTCCTCTTCAGTGTCTCTTCTAATGGTATACCTTTTAAACCATCCATAATTATTTCATTCCTTATCCTGTCTCTTCTTGTTACATTCTCACTGCATCTTAGGGACCTCATCTCTGCTGCCTGCAATTTCTCTTCGTCCATGTCCAGGTTTCAGACCCGTATGTCAATATTGGATGATAATATGTGTTATATAACAAAGTGTTGACCTCTTTTCATATATTCTTTCACCAGATTATATCCTTAACACATGGTAGAATTGTCCACTCTTCCATATCCTTTGTACTACAGTATTTCCTCCTGGATCGTACTGTCTGCAGTAATCTTACTTTCTAGATACCAGAAATCTTCCACCTTTTCGAGTTCCATTTCATTGATTGTTACTTTCTTTACTGGGTTTGTGTTTCTATATATAATTTTATGCATATTTTTTTTAAGATTATAATTTGAATTTGTAAAATAGTGTATTCCTCTTGATTAAAACAAATTCTTGGTAAATCTGCACATCAAGCCCTGTTTTCATGAATCCTTCCTAAACTATACTTACAGAATATTAAAGTGTTTCATAAATAATTCATTGGTTACTATCTCAAGTGTTTTAAAAAATGATTTATTATGGCTCAATTTTATTCAAATATTAGCCAAGAACCTGTGCTTCATGCAGGTTTAATATCTTTTGACATTTTGATGAAACAATTCAAAACCTACCACCTTCTTAGGTGTTGAATTTAAAAGAAAAATCGCAAAAGATTTCTGACATGTTACTTAAAAAGAACATTCTGGCAAAGTTTACTCTTTCCAGCTCAAGCAGTTTGAAAGATATGTCAAAAAACCCACTCATACCCACTTCACCCCTTTAGTGGTTGAATTTCAAAAAATCTCAAAATCACTTTGGCCCATTTCCTAAAATGAATATCCCTGAGAAGATTCATCTTCCCAGCTCAAGTGGTTTGGAAGATACGGAAAGACCACCCCTTAGGGATTAGATTTCACACGGTATCAAAACTTATGATATTAAGAACAATTCTCAACTCTTTCAGTATCAATTAGTATGGTTTTGAGGTATCAAAGTATCGAGATTAACTTCCCTAGTTTTAGCTGCTCAATTTAAAACTTTTAAACGTTTCTCACCTGCCAGACAACATTGGCTATGGAAGAAGTGGAAAGTGTCTCCACGACAACCCTCGTCCCGGGCACCAGAGGCATGGGCGCAATCCTCTTCTTGGTCCGGCGCAATTTCTTCTTTTTCAGAACCTTGGTCATGAGGGCAGGACCTCTCTTCTTCTTGCCTGCGACCACAGAATGGGAGCTTAGCCCACGAAACGCTACACAACACAGTTGAATACAAGGGTAAATCAAAATATTTGGGAGTAAATGAAACATTTAAATAAAAAAAATAAAATAATATAACTAAATATTAATATAGTCAAATGTTTATTGTCAAAAGAAAAGAAAATCTTTGGCGGTTATGCTGTGATTTTATCAATAATTTTGCGAATTTTCAAGTACAACAACATCACTAGGGGTGTGCGGAGCTTTGAAAAATTGACATGGGTTTTAAATTTGAATATCTATCAAATCAATTTTTTTATATATGTATTTTGGCTTCATCAAAAATAAACTTCACCCAAAAAAAATATTAGCAATTAATAATAATATTTAGCACCGCGTCTTACTACCCGTTCGGGTTATACGCTTCATATATTAGCAATTAAAATAATCATTTGTGAGAAATATATGCTATTTTGTTTTTATGTACACCCTGGTTACCTTGAAAGGTAGCACAGTCTTGCCTTGATGGATTACACTATGACCCTATCATATATGTAGGGGGCAGATTTTGCCCTAAATGCCTTTTTTATTCCTATGTTTTGAAAAGTAGGCTTTTGAGGTATAATTTTATTTTCGATGATTGCAAATATGTGATAACTTTTATAGTGCCTATAAATGCCTATTTCGTTGTTTAGTGCCTATTTTACAAATGGGAGCATTAAAGTGCCTTTTTTCTATCTCTCTCTTCCTCCCACCCTCTTTTTTTCTTTCTAAATACTTGCAGCTGCCCCCCCGCCTCGCCTCCCCGTCACTCCTTAGGTTACTCCACGTGGTGGATACTCGTGATAGGTAGTAAAACCCCATGTGTCCAGCGGTCTGATAGGTTCAGACTGGTC